>CAUYRT010010046.1:0-33173 GCA_963574885.1 Lepilemur ruficaudatus
TCCTAGTAGCACTCTGGGATGCCGAGGCGGGCGGATCGCTTCAGGTCAGGAGTTTGAAACCAGCCTGAGCAAGAGTGAGACCCCCGTCTCTACTAAAAATAGAAAGAAATTAATTGGCCAACTAAAAATATATAGAAAAAAAAATTAGCCTGGCATGGTGGCACATGTCTGTAGTCCCAGCTACTCGGGAGGCTAAGGCAGGAGAATTGCTTGAGCCTAGGAATTTGAGGTTGCTGTGAGCTAGGCTGATGCCATGGCACTCACTCTAGCCCGGGCAACAGAGTGAGACTCTGTCTCAAAAAATAAATAAATAAATAAATAAATAAATAAAATAAATTAGCCTTTCATGTTAAACTAGGTGAGCCTTCCATCTACCCACAAAATCTGACCATGTCATTCCCTTGCCTAAATTCCATGCCTTTCCTTCTCTTCCCTCCCGCCCTCTTCCTTCCTTCCGTGCGTCCGTCCTTCCTTGCTTCCTTCCTTCCTTCCTTCCTTCCTTCCTTCCTTCCTTCCTTCTTTCAACTGATCCTCCCATATCAGCCTCCAGAGTACTGGGATTACAGGTGTGAGCCACCATGCCCAGCCTCACCTGCCTACATTTCTTATTGCCTCCCTGCCTAGAGGTTCCAGAGCAAGGCACAGAAAGTCCCCATGCCTGGAATACATTTCCAACTTCTCTCTTCCAGACTCAGATTAATAATCAAATGCCTCATGGAAAGCCTTCTGTGAACACCCTGTTAGACTAATGTCCCTCTTCTGTGCTCCCAAAGCCCACAACATATACCTCTATCTTATGACCATGTTATATTAAATCCTCTGTTAGTATGTCTGTCTTACACACTAGACTAGAAGATTCCCAGATTCAGGAGTTGTATCTTTTTTCTTTCCTTTTTAATTGACAGGTTATATAATCATTGTATCCATTTATGGGATACAGAGTGATATCTTGGTATGTACAATGTCTAATAATCAAATCAGGGTAACTAGCATATCCATCACCTTGAACATTTATCAGCTGTTTGAATTGTGAACATTCAAAATCCTCTCTTTTAGCTTTTGGAAAATACAGTAAGTTATAGTTAACCATATTCACTCTACAATGCTGCAGAATGCCAGAACTCATTCCTCCTATTTTGCTTCAATTTTGTAGCCATTAACCAACCTCTCCCCATCCTCCCCTCCCCCAACCCTTCCCACCTCTCATACCCATAACTCTACTCTCTACTTCCATGAGCTCCATTTTTTTTTTTAGCTCCTACATTTTAGTAAGAACATGCAGCATTGATCATTCTATGCCTGACTTATTTTGTTTAACATAATATCCTCCAGGCTCATCCATGTTGCTGCAAATGACAGGATTTCATTCTTTTTTATAGCTGAATAGTATTTTATTGAGTACATATACCACATTTTCATGAACCATTCATCTGCAGATGGACATTTCGGTTGATACCATATCATGGCGAATTTTACCATATCATATTGTGAATAGTGCTGCAACATATGTGGGGGGCGGGTGCAGGTATCCATTTGATATACTGATTTCCTTTTCTTTGAATAAATACCAGCAGTGGGGTTGCTGGATCATATGGAAGATCTATTTTTAGTTTTTTGGGAAATCTCCATAGTGGCTATTCTAGTTTACATTCCCACCAACAGTGTTTAACAGTTCCCTTTTTTCCTCCATTCTCACTAGCATCTGTCATTTTTTTGTCTTTTTGCTAATAGCTATACTAACTGGGGTGAGATGATATTTCATTGTGGTTTTTATTTGCATTTCCCTGATGATTAGTGATGTTGAGCATTTTGTCATATATTTTTTGGCCATTTGTATGTCTTCTTTTGAGAAATGTCTATCCAGGTCCTTTGCCCACTTTTTAATCAGATCATTTGTGTTTTTGCTGTTGAATTGTTTGAGTTCCTTTTATATTCTAGATATTAGTCTCAGGGGTGGTATCTTATTCAACTTTGTCTTCCACAGCACCTAGCGCATAATGGCTGGCACATAGTGGGTCCTTGGAAAAGGTCCTGTTGAACTGAACTGGCCCTTGTAATAGTTCTAATATGATAGTCTTCCTGATGCATCTGGTCCTTAAGTCATTTTGGATACATCTGGGATAGCCTGCAATTTATATAATATATCATTCTTTGAACCAGTAGTGTACCTATGATTATTCTAAGGCCCTTGTATGAAAAAAAGCCCTTTAAAGACAAAAAAATTTTTAAATGGCTTGAATTACTTAGTTGAACAAAGACAAGTGATAGAATTGCTACCTTATGACTAGAGGAAAGAAAGCATTTTTATTTATACAAGTCCATTTTAGTTCCCCAGGCAAGCATGACACTTCCCCAGGGAGACAAACAACACTCTTTAATCAGAGGTGAGGAGCCAGTCCACTAGAGTTTGTTTCCTTTTTGGAATGGTGAAGGAAATAAGATTGCTCCTGAGCCTAGCAAGCTGTTGTGCTTTGGCCTGGTTTTGGCAATGGAGAAAATTGTCCCTGTGGTATTTGAGCATCCAGCTCCCTATCTGTGGATATAAACAGCATTCACATTTTCTCTTTAGCGTCTCACACTATACCCTTGTTTTTACTGTTTTTGTCTCAGAGGAGATGGCAGGGTGAAGAGAGTGAGGCGAAGTGAAGAAATGTGTATTTTTAGCCATGACACAGCCAAATGCTCTGCGTCTTCTTTTATGACCACATTTAAAAATAAATATCAAGAGTTAGGAATTAAGTGATTTCTAAGTGTCCACATCCTCCTTGTTTCCTTAATGTGGGCCTGTCTTCTTCTGACCTGGTTACCCCTATGTGATATTTCTTTAAACTCCAGATATATAAATTATTTACTGATGGAATGCATAGACTTTCTTAAGCTATCCCATGCAATGCTTTTGTTTTTAAGGTCAAAATATGCACCTTTATCCTAAGTTCAACAATACAACTGTTCATATATAAAGTTAGTTATAAGCATGATTTACCATGAAAATCATACATTTAGTTGTGTTTTCACTCACTTATTCATTCTCAAACATATCCTGAGGGTAAGAAGTCAGGCCAATGTACACAAAGATAAACAGACACTCTGCTTTCTGGGAGTTACCATCTAGACAACTCTGACAGGATGGCCTGAAGTTTGCTGACATTAGAATCACCTGAGGTTCGTGGTAAAATGCAGATGCCTGGGCTGCACCCTAGTTTTTTTTAATTAGATGAACCCTATGTTTAAACCTCATTCTTACCCTTATTCACTGCTTGGCCTTGGAAAAGATATCCAGTTTCTCTGTTTTCATTTTCACATCTGTAAACTTGGGGAAAAGCTCACCTGACAGAGTTATTTTGAGAATTCAATGAAATAACATTTATAAGGTCTTAAGCCAGCACCAGGCATGTAGTGATGGCAGCTAGCCGACATTCTGGAATTAAGGACACTGTTCAAAAGGGAGATTTTTTTTCCATAATAAACTATTTTTTTATGCCCCAGATATATGAAACCATAGGAATCAAACCATTAATTCCCTTCTCCCACTGCTCTATACCCTGTGGTTTAGGATGATTTAGAAAGATTTTTTTCAATTAACAACTTTATTGAGATATAATTTATGTACTGTAAAAGTCATTATTTAAAGTATAAAATTCAATGGATTTTTAGTATGTTTACAAAATTATGCAACCATCACCACTATCTAATTTCAGAATATTTTAAAGATGAGTTTTACTCTGTGTGTGTGTGTGTGTACCCTCCTTAGGGCAAGAGAGCTTGTCCAATAGAATTTTTAAAAAGAAATATACAATATTATATACATTATAGTGGATATTAGTATTTTATCCTTTACACACCTTGAGAGACTACAGGTGCTTTCTTTAAGACATTATTTTCATCTTTCTAATTCCTCTTCTGGAATTGTCTTCAGAAATTTATTCACATTATTTTAAATATCTTCAATTGTGGTAGATCTTCTTATGAAGATAGATGTGAAAGTTATCAAAAACAGTGATTAGCTTCCATGACTAATGGGGCTATTTTGGAGGTCAAAACTGG
The DNA here is from genome assembly GCA_963574885.1 of Lepilemur ruficaudatus. Classification (NCBI taxonomy): domain Eukaryota; kingdom Metazoa; phylum Chordata; class Mammalia; order Primates; family Lepilemuridae; genus Lepilemur; species Lepilemur ruficaudatus. The sequence continues at coordinate 4,045 of CAUYRT010010046.1, forward strand.
TTAATGCTATTTTGGAGGTCAAAAAAATGAAGGATTGGCTATACCTTAGTAAGACAGGTGATCTAGGAAACTCTGAAAGTGTAAAGAATGAACAAATAAATAAAAACATCAGTGGATATCAGTTTATAAGGTATAAGTTGTAATCATTTAGGGAGATGATGTTAAGTCAATCCAGGAATTAAATGAATTCTGACAAACTGCACCAAGGTCTACTACAACAGTTATGTTGTACTATAAATGTGTGTCTGGCTACGTGTCTCATCAGCAATGAGCTCCTCTAGGATAGGGCCTTGTAATATTTGTCTAAATATTGCACTTACCCCTGTTCCTGACACAGTGGGAGCACTCAATGAGTGTCCCATGAAAAACTAGGGTGTCAGCCTCATCAGCTCTAAGCTGCCCATGCACTTGCACAGGTAATATTAAATACCTGTACGAACTTCCTGCATTGACAGAAAACTTAGTCAGTGGATACTTCTATCCCTATATCTACTTGTCAACAATATCATCTTGAAATATCCAGCTGAAAGAAAATCTGTGCAATTAAATAACTAGATGCATCAGATGGAGATGATTAATTTAAACTGTTTCTAATATAAACAGTACATGTTTGCTATTATTAATGCAGGCTGGAAAGAAGTGCAGATTTTCTTCAGAATGTACAAAAAGTAGAAAGCAAAAAATGTCTACATTTTAGGGTTCTTTATTTGGCCTTCAATTGTTTCTGCTTTAAAAATCCATTCATATGATTTTTTAACACTGAAGGGTTGGAAAAGGAAATAGATATTTGGTATGAAGATTTTTTAAATGCACTTCTATGTTCTGCTTGTGTAACACTGTATAACATGTTTTGTAGTCAGCCTGTTTATCTTTGCAAGGAGAGACACACTGCTGATATAAAATAATGCCTTCTTCAAAAGTCACCTGTGTTTTGTTCTGGAGTTACATTAGCAATCTGGGTATTCCAACCCAGAGCTCTGTGCCGCTGAATTCCCCTGCAGTCACTTAAGGTACCCGTTGAAGAATAAGTTTTGTATCAATGCAGGTAATTGGCACAGGTATTACTTGTGCAAATTCATGGACAGCTTAGAGCTGATGAGGCTGACACTCTGGTTTCTCATGGGACACTCACTGAGAGCTTCCCCTGTGTCAGGAACAGGGGTATGTGTCTGGCAATATTTAGACAAATATTACAAGGCCCCTGCCCTAGAGAAGCTCATTGCCAATGAAACATGTAGCCAGATACACATTCATGGGACACTTTAAGATTTGGAAACAAATCCACCCTGAGAAGCAAATGCCATTGCTTGCTGCTGCTGCTTCCACCCCAAACAGATTCACATATGTGGTTAGGTGAACTGAAAGGTGTATCCTCCTTCCTCCTGCAGTCAGGAGAGAAACCTAAAGATTAGAGAGAAAATGTGCCATTTGCTCTCCATTTAAGTAGGAAAAGATTAATAATATCTTAGCACAATAAGGCCAGGATTGTTAGTAAAAAACAAGGTAAAGTCACATAAATAGGAGGTAAATAAATTTGTTGTTTAGATAAAAAATGAGGAATCCAAATAGAAATTAATCACAGTGGCAAGACATGTTTGGTGTTAGATACTCCAGGAGAAAACCCACTGCTGCACTGACTGGAGCCTGCTGTACCATTTGACAGCTCTCTCTCTCTCTCTGCCCTCATCCATGCGACCGGAGCACATCCGATTTCCTCCCCAGGGACTCAGCACACCCAGATCTTGAAACTAGAGACAACCTTTCCCTCTACGGAGCAATAGTCAGTGGACAGAGAAGAAAAGTCATGGACATTCACCAGACACTGCAAAATGTGCACATCATGAGAAGGCACCAAGCGAGAGGGAAACGTGATTGTTTCTGTAAGGGAAGAGGGAGGAATTGTTGATCCAAGGACATCAATGAAAAGGAAGGACAGGGGTTAAAGGGAAAGGAGGCGTCAGGGAGAGGGAAGAGAGAGAGAGGACAAGACACCATCTGAAGACCAAGAGAGGACCCGCAGTCCCACTCAAAGACACACCCCAATCAAGGGCTGGTGCAGGAGAGCCCACTGCTGAGTTTCCCAGGGGATAGTTTCCTGTCCCGTATTGACCGCTGTGGTCTCCAGGGCCAGCCTGAGTGTCCTCGCAGAGACACACATTCAACTGGAAATACAGCCAGGTGGACTCTGATGGCCCCATCGCATGTACCCCTCCTTAGAGGCAGGCTAGTGACCCACCTGTGAGCAGAAAAGGACAGAACCTGCTGCATGGTTTTACATATCAACACTTGACTTAATTTGCCTTTTAATTAAAAGCAGTTAACTAAATCTTACTTCACCTTTAGTTGAGTAAAAGGGCTGAATTTGATGATAAAGCTAACATGACATAAAAATGTGGTGACGTTAATTTCCCCACTCCTTCTTAGAATTCCAAACATTTTGGGAACCTGTATTTCTTTCAACTAATAGTGCAGATTTACAAAAAGATACATGAAGGCATGATCGTTAGCATTACCAAGAAAATTTAATATAACCAAAGCACACACAGTAAGATTTTCTTATAATACTTTATTCTCTAAATGCATTTAAAATGTAATTCCAAAAACTCAAAATATGTTTAGGAAGACAAGGGTAGGGGATGTTTGCTGACTATCTCTCGGACATCCATTTCCTACCTACATCCATCTTCCTAACAGACCTGGAATTTCCCAGCCAGGTGGTTTGGGTGAAATCGGTTTCACCACTTCAGGTGCTGGAGCAGGCTCTGACTGGCTTAATCCAGTCAGAATGATCTGTCTCTTGTGGCCACGTTGATTGGTTCCAGGATGGGCACCTGACAGCAATGAGGCCAATCAAAGCCAATGAGATTTACTTGGGGGATTTGATTAAGCTATTAGAGAAGTGAAGCTTTTCTGCTGGATGTGACCAGCAAGCATATAGGTCTGGGAGCTTCCAAAAGCCATTTGGGGACCAGGACAGGAGGGCCTGTTGCGACTAGACCACTAAGCACCCAGGTGGGAGAGCTAAGAGGTGGAGAAGAGAAACTGGGTGCTGGTCACAGTGTTGGAGCCATAGATACAGCTTCATTTTGGGGAACCTACACGAATCAATAAATTAGCTTTTGTGAGCCAGTTTGGGTCAGGTTTTTCTGTTACTTGCAATTCAGACATATTAACTTACAGAAAAACCTACCATATAAAGGGTAACACACAGGCCTACAAACTTTTTTACTGATCATTTGACTTTCGTTTTCAAAATGAAATCACATGAAAAACCACAAAATACTGGCAATACCCACAGGGTGTGTAGAAAGGAAATTGGTTCTTTCCCCAATTTGCTAACTTTTCTTTTTCTCTTCTTTTATCTTTTCCTTTCCCTCTCTCAACTTTCCAAAGAAAACACTTGAATAAATCCTATTTGGCTGAAGCCAAGTGCACTGAGCCCTGCATTCATTTTGCAGGAAGGTGATGAGGATCTCACAATGTCAAGTGTGTGGTGCCCTAGAGTGTCAATAATCTAGATTTTCCTTCCTTTTGTGGGTAAATACACTATGACCTCTTAAATGCCCATCATTATCTTTATAATCTGCCATTCTCATCTAGTGAAGAAAACACGGCCTTAATTCCCCACTGCAGGGTAAACCCTGGGCAGGTGTCGATGTCAACTGCAGATGCCACGTACTGTCCATCTGTTCTCTTCCTTCAGATTTTGGGGCCCATTTTGAACCCTTTTAGTATCATTCACTACAGGGCAAATATTTGTAAATGTCCATTCATCATGATGATGCTAATCTAATTGTTTTGGTGTCTGATTAAAGCACATTTTGTACACATCAGGTGTATGTCACATGGTGGAGTTATCCCTCTATCCATACCACCCCTGCCTATTATGGGGCAGTTGCACCAGACCTTGCCTTAACTGTTCAACAGTTAAGTTTCTCTATCTATCCGGTACAACAAAACACTATTCTGGTGACGGGCACACTGAAATCCCTGACTTCAGCATGATACAATTTATCTCACCAACTGTGTGAGATTCTTGAAGCAGAACTAGCCCCACAAAGATTGCTTTCACTTTGCTCACCCTTCCCCCATCTTCAGCTGCAAGGCCCCAAGTACAATTTATTAACAATGCCCATTGTATCATCAATTCCTTCAAATTGTTTTTTTTTTTTTCTTCCCCTGTAATAGGGACACAGAGGGCTGTGCTTGGCTGTCTTTCCCAGCTGGAGGAGGGCAGGTTATATCCTAAGTTTAGTATTGCGCTCTTGGCTTCCCTCACTTACTAAGTTGTTTCTGGGATTTGGCAGTGAATGGTTCCACTGATCCAAAATTCAGGCAACCTGTGAGTGCTATGCATGTTGTCAGAGTGGCAGCTCCCATTACCACTGGCAGTGTGTGGCCAGGGGTCCCCTCGCTGGCAATGGCCTCCTGTGGGCCTCAATGGGCACTGCAGTCCCTAAGAATAACTTAAGAGGGCCTTGCCCATCACATGCACACACGTAAATGTATTAAAGAAACATACACCAAAACATACACATCCTGTTACTCGGGATCTGCACTCAATGACAGATCAGTGACCCAGTAACCCTCAGCATCCATTCTTATGACAGACGCTATTCAGGCCCCAGGGAATGCTTCTCCTCATCTTTAGCTCAATGTCCTAAACACAAAAGACTACAGCCTCCGAATGCCATGGAGGACTGTGACACTGCTGATGTTGGAGACTAACATTATGTTAAATCCAAGAATGCTTAGATTAAAAAATGGTCAACTTGTCAAATCCTTCTCAGACAGCATGAATGCAATGACTCCTGCTTTGCAAAGTATTGTTTCCCAGGGCTGAGAATCACCCACAACTTGTGGTTTCAGATGTACTGGAGAATTAGCATGGTTTTGCAACAGTTACGCAGTTAAGGATGGCAGCAATTCTTACTACCCTTAAATTTCTATATATGAATGTTAAAAACACTATATGCATTTAGATATTGCAAGGGTTGGCACGATTCACAAAATAAATAAAAGCAATTTTTTTTCTGTGATAATTTAACATGGGTCCCAATATAATGCAGGAAATATTTAAAATTCATAGGTTATTTCTCAACCTGAATGTCACTTTAATTTTTAAAAATAATCCCATTATAAATGCTTCAGCAAAGTTTCTCCAAGTTGAAATTAATAAACTACACTCTAAGAACTACGACTCAAGAAAGGTTTCAGCTAATTTGGCATGAAAAACATAATCCTAATTGTATATATTAGTGATTTTACTAAAGGAGAGAAAAATAAATTTATGAAAAACAATGACTTACAATGTGTGTGTATGTTTCTATAGTGCTACACATCCAGACATCACCAGCCCATCATCAGAACAGTGAGACCTATACAACGACGATTAAATTCAGTCACCTTTGATATTTTGCTGACATTTGGTCATACGAAACCACAGCTGTACACTTATTTTTCTGTTTCATTGGTACGAAAGTATAATTGTCAGTGTGAAAACAGAACACATTTTAACGGCTTAATTTATAACTTTTAAATATTTAGGTATATGGCATATGGGTCTCCTCCTGCCCCATCGCGCAAATGTTGGTGGCGGGCCCGAGTGGGTGGCACCGGGATCCGGGAGCTCTCTCTCCAGTCCCTCGGCGCCGGGTTCCCAGGACCGATCCGGCAGGTGCCCAGAGGCCCCGCCCCGTCGTCCACCTCCCCGGGGATTGGCTGCCTCTGTCCTAGGGGCGGCCCCCGGTCGGGATGAAGTTGGGGGTCGCGGGCGGGGGCTGCCCGAGGTTTCTGGCGCTGGTGGCCAAAGCGCGCGCGCTGGCCGTGCCAGCTGCTCTCCAGCCGTGCGGCCCGGGCGGGGTTCCCCGTGCCCTTTTCAAACCCGCTTGCTGTCCCTCTGCGCCCTGCCGCCCGCGGCGCTCCCCGGCTTCCCCGCAACTCCCTTTTTGGGGAGGGTGGAGAGTCCCGGGCTCCGGGGCTCGCGTGTGTCGGAGCAGCCTGGGCGCGCTGGCCCCGGGCGGCCGGGCGAGGAGCGCGGCGTGGGGACCCGGGCTGGGAGGGGCTGGGGCGGCCCGCGGGGGCTGCAGGAAGCGGAGGCGGCAGCCGCTGGGGGACCAGCTCGGCGGGGTTGGAGACACCCGGAAACGGATTCCGCTTCGGTGCCCGCGCGAGCCGGGTGTCTCGGAGGGAGCGAGAGGGGCGGGCGGGCGGGCGGCTGCTGAGTAATCCCTGCGGCGGCGGGCGGCGGCGGCGGCCCGGCGCCCACGTCCCCCGCCGCGCTGCAGCCCGGCCGCGGCTCCTCCCTCCGCGTCCCGCCCTCCCCTCCCCCGCCACCCCGCTCCGCTCGGCTCCGGGCAGGTAGAGCCGGGCTCGGGGCGCGCACGGGGCCGCAGCAGCTGCCTCCAGACCTCGCCTCCGTCCAGCGCAGGGCCTCGCGCGCCCATGGCCGGCTCGGAGCAGCAGCGGCCGCGGCGGCGGGACGACAGAGACTCGGACGCCGCGGAGGCGGCGACGGCGGCGCCCCTGCAGGACGCGGAGCTGGCCCTGGCCGGCATCAATATGCTGCTCAACAATGGCTTTAGGGAGTCGGATCAGCTTTTCAAACAATACAGGTGACCGACGCGTCCCTGCTCCCCCGCCCCGGCCGCGCGCACCTCGTGTCGGGCTCAGGCGCTTCACCCTGCGGCTGGCCCCCAGGAGCCCCCTGCCCCTCCCCGCGGGCACTCATTCCCGGTCCCACGTCGCCTCACCGGGCCCGCTGTGCAGCCGGCGCTTCTGCGCCTTGGCCACTTAGCCGCTTTCCACCCCCACCCGCGCTCGGTGTCCTTTCCCTTCCCGGGACCCGCCGCGCGTCCTCCCCGCGCTCCCGCAGTCTCCGCTCACTTTCTCCCCGGCCTCGCCCTCCGAGAGATGTGCCCAGTGTTGGTCCGCTTCCCTGTCAGCAGTCGCCCTCGAGCCGCCAGGTCCCGAGCCCATTGGCTTCGGGACCGGATGCGATTTGAGGCTGCAGCGAGCTTGGGACTTGCGGTGTCGTGGCTCTGGCTCGAGTGCTGCCCAGGCAGCCTTTGTGACACTGGGCACACCAGCTGCATCGTGCCTGTTTCTCGAGCCTGGCATTGCTTCGCATCATTGTGCGTTCCGGACGCTTTTATTGTTTGAAAACAGATATGCATAATTGCCTTGCCGTGCAGGAATTTGACAATTTCGGCTCAACTCTGCCTTCTCATCTCTCTGTCTTCTAAAAAGTCAGTTCTCAAAATGAGTTCCTAATGCCTTTCAAGCAAGCGTATTTATTAAGAATTTCTCTAACGTAAAGGAAGAAGAAAATGGAGGGATATATTTTAGAATATATAAGAGTGGAAGGAAAAACGTGTGTTCAGTTAATTTTTTACTTGTCTTTAAAAAAAAGCGAAAGAACTGAAACCTTTCTTGTGAGTGTGGAAGGAACCTTCATTTCATGGGGACCTGGAGCATCTGCTTTTTGGTTAGGTAGCAAGTTTGTGGTCCGCCCTTTGAATGTTGACTAAGGATGTTGGTTAGCAGCTTCCTAGAACACGTTTAAGGGCCGTATGCTTCACACGTTTGAGACCTGTAGTTTGGTTGAGATGAGAGGACTCATGTGCAATTGTGATTGAGAGCCATGGTGTACAAGAAAATGAGATGAGAGAGAGAGAGAGAGACTGAGAGACTGATGCCTAAAGTTTCAGAGCTCAAAGAATGGTGGTTTCTGCCCAGCCGGCTTCCACGTTCTTAATGGCAAAGCAAATATCTCACAACTATGAACTTTTCACTAAAGCCATTTTACTTTTAAATCAGCTTTTTTTTTTTTTTTTTGATCTGAAAAGGAACACTTCTAAGCTTTACTCAGAACATTTTATTTTTAAGGCATACAAGTCTGGTGTCAAGGCAGAGTTTTATCAAAGGTTATTGATGCAGGATTTAAAAGATTTGCATGTCCCATAATTTCTCTTTTGTAGTTTTTTAGCCATTTGAAAATGTATTTCATGAAAAAAAATATGAATATTTCATACACTGTGCTATGACTTTTTTAGACTACCGGTTTGGGTTGTATGAAAGAGAGTGTCACAGAATCAAATATACTCTTTAGTTACTGATCAAAGTACTTGCAATAAGTATTTTAATACTTATTGCTTTGAAATCTGCAGTATTTGCTTTAATGGAGTTTTTCCCCCTCCTATATTACTTTAGTATACTTAAAATACTATCTCATAGTTGCCTTTACATTGGAAGTATGAAATTTTTGCCTTATCTAGACAATTTTATGCACTGCTAATAGAAGGTAGATTATGAGTGATGGAAAAACTCTTTTCACAGCAACAGCAGAGAGATGCACCTTGGAAGGTATTTCTCTGTGGGTGAGTGTGTGGGAGGTGTCTAGGGAAGATTTACCCTGGATTGCAAAGAGCTGTCTGCTTGCATTTTGAAATGGGAATGGAAGATGAAGAAGGGGAAAAAAGAATATTGTAGTACCTGTTCTCTGCCAAGCACAGTGCTAGACACGTTCCCTTATGTATTCTCACTATTCTAATGACAAGAGAGGGAGGTGTACCTTATGACAGTTTTATAAAGAGGGACATGAGTTTTTAGCATGGGCCAGGACACAAACACTGTGGTTCTAAATCAAGGATGCTCTTCATTTTACCATTCTGCCTCTGTCACTGCATTTATTGTATTTTGTCATCTGCTCTGTTGCCTTATTTTCCAGCTGTGTTAAAAAGCTTTCTTAGGAGTGTTGGGAGGACAGAAGATAGGTGAACAGTGATAGCATTATCCTATCAGCTTTGCCTGTCTCTGCCTGATATGTTTGTGATGTGGAAAGTCATTGCATTCTTCCTGCCTCCAAAATGTGCTTCTGATGCATGGTTTTTGTTTGTTTGTTTGTTTGTTTGTTTTTGAGATAGGGTCTCGCTCAGTCACCCTGGTTGGGATGCAGTGGTGTCATCGTAGTTCACTCTACCCTCAAACTCCTGAGCTCAAGTGCTCTTTCTGCCCTAGCCTCCCAAGTAGCTGGGACTAAAGGTGTGCACCGCCACACTCGGCTAATTTTTCTAGTTTTTGTAGAGATGGGGGTCTCGCTGTTGCTCAGGCTGGTCTCAAACTCCTGACCTCAAGCCATCTACCCACCTCAGCCTCCCAAAGTGCTAAGATTGTGGGCATAAGCCACCATGCCCTGCCATGGGAAGCACCCTTGCGTAGAGGTAGGGTCATGGACCAAAGGCCAGCAACCAGGGTTCCAATCCTACTTTTGCCAGCTGCTGGCTTTGGTGTCTCAAAATTTGCTTCTTTGCCTATAAAACAGAGGAGCAGCAATGATAGTACTCATGTCATGGTGTGGCTGTTGGAATTAAAATAAATAATCCATGGTCCCTGGCACGATGTAAGCACTTGGTAAACACTAGTACTTGGTGCCTTCAGCACTCGTATCGTGCTCTCTTCTTGACTGAATAGTTTGAGTACAAGAGAAAATGTCCTGTGTGCAGGTAGCACTCATATTAATATTTAAAGTTTGCTTCACATACTACATTTGAAAGATTTAAGGTCTTGTTATACATGGGGAAACTTCTCTTCCTATTCCAAAGTTGAAGGGCCCACTGAAAACTCAGAAGTGACTTCATGATGTTTGAGGAGCACCTCTGGTTCGGTTTATCTGCAGAACAGGGATAACTGAATTCTCAGCTCTGGCTCCTTTTTTAAATGATTACGCATTATCAGGGGAGGCCACCTTTCCCCTGCTATTAAACCTTCCAGAGTCTTACTGTTACAGTTTAACAGTAGAAACATACTTTGTATCTAGTGTAACATATTCTTATCAAAGCAAGAAGGTCATTTTCTCATGCCACATTGCTAGGATGGTAAGTTTCATCAACAGCTGCCTAATGAGAAATGGTTACTTCATAGAAACAGAGTATCATGAAGGCCATTCTGAATGATGGTTGGAAAGTCGGGATTGTATAATTCGGATATCATACACACAGGAAGTAGAAATCCATGCATAATAGAGGCCTTCTTTTGAGATATAAGACAACTCCCTGGTTGGGATTTCAAAATGTAGCTGCCGCTTCTGTTGGAGCTACAGTGAAGATGTGACAGGCCTCCCTCTTGTTGGTGCTGAGCTGCCATCGTGCACTTTGAGATGTTTTCCCAGAGGTCAGGACAGATTGGTGCTGTTTCAGGGCCTTTCCACTATGAGCCCAAGCACATGCGTTTGTAAATTCATGATCCTGACTGCCTGAAATAAAATTCCTCATATTGATCTTATGGCTCAGTGCTGTAATCCAGCAGTCCTCACTCCCCCTCCACACACACGCAAACACAAACATTCTTAAATGTTCTTGTGTGTGACACACACTCAGACCTTTAGGTGCTCAGACACTTGATGGGAGAGATTGTGGCTTACGTGCACAAGACAGGCACTAGATGTTTAGGTCCTGCAGTGCAAGGAAGACGGGTGGTGGCAGGGGGCAGGGAGATGTATCCATGGTCTGCCCAGCCTGAAGGACAGTTTTGTAGGGAAAATAATGCCTGAGCATCATGATGGGGTAGAAGTGACTCAGCTGAACCAGAAGGAGTTGGAAGGGGCAGGGGAAAGGGAAAAGGAGAAGGTGAGAGGTCGTGAGGTTTAAACAGAAGTCTGGGAAATGGTGAAAATCCCACACGGAGCCACGGCATGGCAGTGGGAGAAGAGGGGTCAGGATGACGGGCTGGTCAGGATTATAGGCTGTCACTTTGGCTTATTCGGGACTTGTTGTTTTCTTCTCACCACTGGATGGTGCTTGTTTTTGTAAATAAAATTTTACTGGGATGCAGCCGTGCTCATTTGGTTATGCGTGCTCTGCAGCTGCTTGTGCACTACACCTGCAGAAATGAGAAGTTGTGACAGAGACCGTGTGGCCTGCGACACCTAAAATATTTATTCTCTGGCCTTTGAGAAACAGTTTGTGGACCCCTTACGCAAACCGTGGGCCTTCCAGGAAAAACCAAAAGCATCTGTAGGAGATGCTGGGCCCGGTGGCCTCTGAGCCTCTTCTCTGCCCCAGACCGTGTCAGCTCCTGAGGAGGGAAGGAAGGACCTGCAGGGGTCCGTGTTCTCTGGACACGTTGGCTGCCCACAGACAGCAGTGTGTCTCTGCCTTGCTGCCGGAGTCCACAGGAAAGTCCATAGATGCAGAAATGCAAGAAAAAGAGAAGCAACGAAAAGCAGAAATGGTTTAAGGGAACTGGCGGGAGACAGGAAACTCAAATGTTGACTTTTTCCATCCTCTTCAACCCTGTGGTATGTTTGTAAAAAGGCTCATCTTTTTTCCCAACTATTACATGTCTAGAAAGGTCCCAATTAAATATTCATTAAAGATTCCTTTGGCTTAATTGGGATTCTTTTTTAAAATGCAGCTGTTGTAGAATAATGGGAGAGTTTAGAGAAAATTATCAGGGAAAAATACCTTTGCTGTAGTGTGTGTGTGTGTACACTTGTACAAACACACAGAGTTAAAAATGTGAACCCTTAAAAGAATCTGTGTGCTCTAAGTCATGTGTACAGTCATCCCTCAGTCTCTGTGGGGCATTGGTTCCAGGACTCCCTGAAGATACCAAAGTCCTTTGATGCTCAAGTCCCTGATATAAAACGGTGTAGTGTTTGCATATAACCTATGCACATCCTCCTGTATACTTTAAATCATCTCTAGATTACTTATAATACGTAATGCTATGTAAATGCTGTGTAAATATTTATACCGTATTGTTTAGGAGATAATGACAAGATAAAAAAGTCTGCACATGTTCAGCACAGACACAGCCATCCATTTTGGGGGGAATATTTCTGATCAACAGTTGGTTGAATCCACAGATGAGGAACCCACAGACACAGAGGTCTGACTGTGCTGTATGAACAGGCTAGTTCAGTGAGGTTACCTTCTTTCCCTGACTTACTTGAGAGAAGCTATATTGAGTGAAATGAAGTTTTGATGAGGATAAGGGAAAAAAAGGGAGAGAGAAGTAGTAATGAAACACAGTAGTTTCTATTCCAGTTACACGAAACCACTGGTATTAATAGATCCCCAAACACACCATGACATCGCAGGGATCTGCACCTTCCACACAGGCTGTTTTAGGTCCTAAAACACCATCTTCGCACCTGATCTCCTTTGCCAGGGTAACCCTCCTACCTCCCCTGCAGCAGCAGAGGGACTTGGAGAGGCTGCTGCGGAGAAGAAGTTGGGGAGAAGAGTGGGTGTGAAAGCAGTGCAGAAAAGTAGATGGCTGTGTAGCAAAGATGAATCTTCCTGCCATTTGCAAACTGCCCGGCGCTAGCTCTGCCCCATGAAAGGGTCGGGTTGGGTAGGGAGGAGCTGGTCCCTTTCTTAGCAGCATCTCTTTCGGCATTTACTCTGTTCCCAGCACCCTAAATTCATGCTGCTGCTGCTCATTCTGCAACATGGGTCCCATGTGGGATTGCATTAGCCTTTGTGGCCTGACCTGTGGAGAAAATGCATTCAGTCTGCACAAGCAACTGAATACGTATTTTATATAAGAGGATTCGTCAGTGTGCTGTGTAAGAAAGAGAAAGTCGTGACTTCTTGAAATCGACCTGAAGGTTGAGATAGAGCTTCTTGTGCAAAGATGGTTGGTGGTTTGCCATGCGAGCCTTCTCCCTGGCTAAGGCTGCTTTCCCCATCTCTTCCTCCTTGCTCAAGAATTTCAGAACACAAGAAATATGCATGCATACACATACACACGATAGGTAGTTACTCCTGTCTTGCAGGGAAACTGTCAGTTATTACGGAGAAAGCCCTGAGAGAGTCAGGAAGTCCATCTCTTTAAAGACATCTGTGTTCACAATTGCAGTGTCTGCTGCCTCCAGGACAAAGGTGAGAGGTGGGTCTTTCCTTCGAGGAGTGATTGCTTCATATCTTTATTCAAATCTCCCTCAAAAAGAGTCCCTTTAACACTTAGTCTTGTCCAAAGCTGTTAACATCTGTGAAATCACTGGTTTATGTGACTGTTTTCCCCCCATACACATCAAAATAAACACATGATGGTACACTCTAGATGGTGCTTACTGTGGGCCAGGCCATGCCCCCAGCTTTGCTTGTGTTTTACTCCTCATTTCATCCCCCTACGGCTCTGGGAGGGACAAGGGGAAGCACAGGGACATGAAGAGGCCACGCAGGGTCTCATAGGAGTAGGTGGCAGCACTGGGATTGAAACTAGGCTACCTGGCTCCAGAGTCTGGGTGTGACCAGTTTGGTGGCTATACCTCCTCTCCTAGGCAACTTTTACGGTAAAAGGAGTTTACAAATGCCATGTCAAAGCCATTTCAGTGTGAGTTCCCCCAGCAGTATGCAAATCATGCTCTGACACAGAGGCTACCCATCAAACCACCAGAGAGATCTGTCTTCAGGGCACATGTCACCTCAAGCTTTAGAGCCCTTGTGGCTATCAGTCTTCTGTATGATAAAGCCCAGCCCTGACCTGGCATAAGGTGTCCTGCGATCTGGCCCTGTCTGCTTCCTGTCCTGCTCTCCTTGTCCCTTCCACTCTGGATGTACTGAAATAGTTTGCATCGCCCAGCCAGGTGTATCTTGTCCTTTAAGACACAGCTCAGATTTCCACAGAAACGTTGTGCGACTCACCTGTCCCCTGCAGCATCCCGCCTTCCCCTCATCCAGCACTTGTGTTGCATTGAAATTGTTGACACATCTGTGTATCTGAATGAAAGGACTGCAGTGGTAGAGATGAGTAATCCCTGGGCTTTCTGAGGTTGCTGGAGTTTTGTGTGGTCCAGGATGTTAAACTTGCCTTTATTTGCTGTCAGCAGGTGCAGCCCAGGGGCAGCTGCCCTTCAGGAGCTCCAAAAGCCTTGTGTTCCTCATCACCGCCCCTATACTGACATCATGGGTGTGTCTCTTAACCCAATTTGAGGTGCTCTGGAGAGGCCCTGACGCTGATGTTCTACTTCTCATAAGCAGATAGAGCTCTGTCTGGCCCTGTCAGCCTCTTTGCTTTGGGGCATCCCAGGCCACCTGTGCTGAGTTGGGGCCGTGGGAGCAGAGCTGTTGGTGAACACACGTGAGCCTTGACAAGTTCCATCACGGGGAGAGCTGAGCCCCTCATGAGGCTCAGTCTCCTGTTTCTGAAGTGGCCACAGGTGTCAGCTGCACCTGCCCGGGCAGTTGGAACTCGGGATCGCAGCTAACTCTGCTCAGTGTTATGTCCAGTGACAGGGCCAGCCTAACTGGCAGGGCCTGTGCTCCTTGCATCTAGTCACTTACAGGGCTCTGGGATACCTCTGGACGGTTGTCCTGTGACATGCTCTGGTGCGATTTGCTTCTCTGGCATGACAAGGCAGGAGTGTTGCTCCCAGACTCCAAAAGCCCTGTCAGGAAGAACTGGTCTCTCGAGGAACCTGGTGGCTGGCTGGGGGGTGACGCTTTCTATGGCGGGGACTCTCAACTCTATCAGAACTAATGCCCTCTTTTGATAAATATTTTGTAATTCCCTTTTTATGATCCTAAGATGAAATTGATAGATGAAATAACCTACCCACACATACAACGTCTACAAATCCATAGAATGCCCCAATAGTATTATAAAGAAGTAAAAAAAAATTCATAATAAAAAATACGTACCTTTTGAAAGTATAAATGTTCAACACACCCTTCATCAGAAGATAAAATGAAGTAGTTAGATGCTTGCGCATGTGTATAAGGAATAAATTTGGATTTAGGAGAAGTAAGAAGATGAGAAGCCATTGCATCGAAGGAGAGAAAGGAGAGAGCGGGTGCATTTTAAAATAGAGGAAGTAACAGACCAAACATGTCGTATATGTTAAGAGAAAGGGGGAAATAACCCTAATTAAAGCAGGGATAACCTGCCAAGGAAAAATACTATTGAGGTAGAGAAAATGAGAAGCGTGGTATTTTTGTAATGAGACAGGCAAGCCTTCTTTGTCAGGGTGGTATCAGAATGATTAATTCCTGGTGTTAGGACTGGGAAACGTGCTGACAAAGTGTCTCAGAAAATGTCTCCCGTCATTAAATCCCTCCACAGCCCAAGAACTTTAGGGACCATTGCCTTTAATAGCTCTCCAGGATTGGAGGGAGAATTGAAAGATAAGTTTATGTGGCAATTGGGTGAGGGCTGACCCCTGAGGACTGTCAGCTTGCAAAATAAGACTCAGACCCAAAATAAATATTTTAATATGTGATTTTCATGATATAAATTTCAGTATGCTATAAATTCTTAAGACCATTGGATGACAAAAGAAAGTAAACTTATTAATGAAGTCATTGGTTTCCAGTATTCCATGTATCTTCAGTAATTTATTTGGCTTTAAATATATTAAAAGGAGGTTTTAGTCTCCCTGTTAAATATTGGCATATGATAGTTACAAATGCAGGCTAGTTTAGCTGTGGTGTGCTGGCAACTGAATTATCACAAGCAGTGTGACACGGTTTTCCAAAATCAAGAACAAATCTTGATAAAGCATATATGCAAGCAGTGTAAGGATTATTTTATATTTCTATGTAAATAGAGGTAGGTTCTAGAACTAAATAATTATAAAGTTTTTCGTCTATGTGAACTTCCAGGATATGTTCAAAAGTTGAACAGAGTGTGGGATAGCGTGCTGGATGATCTCGCACATTACAGGATGCTTGCGTCCTTGGTCCCATTCTACTACAGTCACTGGGTCACCTGGTGCCTGTCAAAATGGCACCACAGGCCTCCATTGAGAAGCACTGAGCTTGGGGCTAGAAGATTCAGGACGAAGTTTGGTCTCCACAGCTGAATCCCCCCGCTGCTTGGAACAGCACAGTATTGGGGTCTTTCTGTGAACAAAGTAGGGCTGCAGGAAGGGGAGAGGCTGCCCTCTCAGGCTGGCTCCGCTGTTGCTGAAGGAACATGGTGGAGAAGGGAGCGCCTCCCTTCTGGTGAACACAGGTGCCCGCCAGAGCCCAGGTGTAGGTTTCCTTGAGGGATGGGTCACACTGCCCCTAAACACCAGCTTTTCCCAGTCACACACACGCTGCTCAGAGGACCCAAACAGCTCCAGGAAAGGATGTCAGCACCGGTTCTTCTGTCCCTCACCATGTGGATGGAGAACCGTTGAGGTCCCTTCTCTTCTTCGTATTCCATGCAGAACTGGCTTATGGGACCTGTGTCTCTCCTCCTCAAGGTGAAAGGTGACTTTATTTTCCTGCCCTGTCCCTGTCTCCACCAAAGTCTTACTAATTTTTTTTTTCTGGAGACAGGATCTCGCTGTGTCACCCAGGCTAGAGTGCAGTGGTGTGATCATAGCTCACTGCAGCCTCAAACTCCTGGCCTTAAGTGGTTCTCCCGCCTTGGCCTCCCAAAATGCTGGGTTTACAGGTGTGAGCTACCGCACCTGGCTTTCTTTCTAACTTGGAATATCAAGGTGCAAACTAGTCCATATCCTTCCCAGGAAGTGAGCAAGTGTTTTGCTAAGCAGGTTATGCAAATTACAGACAAAAAATTTTTAATTAAATGAAAAGAGTCAAATCCCCAGGAATCAGGGCACAGTTGCCTCAAAGTTCCATAGCCAAAGGGACCATGAAAGGGATTCCTTTAAACTTTGAGGAAATAAGGTAGAATGCTTCATGATGATTTTCTGTTCTGCTTGTACTTAGAAACAACTAGTAGGGAAAAGAAACCCACATAATTTAGTATCTTATAGGGCACCTCGATACACAGATATACAGAGCTTTCCCTGGTCCCACCCTCAACCATGACATCAGGTGCATCCCATAGTACATATTAGCTCAACCTGTTCTTACATGCTTGCATGCACCATAATGCTCCTTTTTGGGTGGGGCTTCTCCAGGAGAATATGAGTCTGAGCACGATGCTTCTCACTCCTACAGTGGAGTGTTACTTGTGGCTGTTCCCACCTTGGCCTTCTTACCAGGTAGACAGTTGCCTTTTGCTTTGAGATTTCACTTTCTTGCCTCATCTCTGCAGCAGCCCTCTTTGGGTTTTACTTCAAGTAACTATTCCTCCATAAAATAACATGAAAGATAAAAGATTTGCACGTTTGTATCATTTTATCCTCATCACAAATAACACTTCGTGGTACTATGCTAACAGGACAAAAAAAAAAAGAGCAAATGACATTTCGAATCCAAATTCAAGTTGAGTTTGCTAAATGGCAGAGATTCATTAAGCAGCAATTGGATTAAACTAAAATCCATGCTGCATGGCCTCTTTAGGATTGCTCCCAGTAGAATGAGTCACTGGCAAGGCTCTGAGTGCTTTTTTGCCCTTCAGTTTGAACAGCACGTTGCAAAATCTCAAGTTATGTATCATCAACTGATCTCTGGAACAAGAAAGAATTTGATATCTTTCTGTCTTGCAAATCATGTTCACCTTCTTCTTTACTTAGGTCTGAAATAGAGAAGCACATTGAATTCATCAGCTGCTTGCTTGTCTGATGTGACCCTTGAACTCTCCAAGGCTAGAACGGGGCTGCTTTTCCAGGCCTGCAGTTGTCGCACTAATTGGACTTCTGACTGTCTTCCCCATTATAGCCAGGTTTGCGTCGGTTTAGCTGCTCAGAGAAGAGTTTTGTTTACGTCTAGAATGCCATTTGCTTCAGCTGTCAGCCACGGGGAGCCACATGCCATTTGGTTATTTCTGTATTGATGACGGATGAGATGCTCATTACTTTGAATTATCAAAATTACAAATTGAGCTAGAAATTACTCTTCTTGCAGTAGCACAGAGAAAAAGGTGGGGGGAGAGAGGGAAGGGGTCATGGGAGGGTGGAAATGGAGTAGTTTAGCCAAGGGTTGGGACCTGCTATGGTGGAATTCTCAGAGATTCTTTTTCTGGAGAAATTGCCAATGTATTATAAAAATAGCAAGAAAGGAAAGAATTCTTGGGTGTTTTTCTGTAGCCCTTGTGTGACATCTGGATCTGGGGTGGGCTTATGAGAGAGAATAGCTGAGGCTAACAAGAAATTGGGAGTTTTTCTCTTAACAGAAGAATTGAATTATAAGACAAAACCTCATCGACGAGCTATTAAAGTCTAAAAAATTACAGTTAAGGCAGCTTATGAATAATGAAATAAACCCACACGAAATGTTCTTGACCTATGCTCTACTAAAAACTAAAGGAAAGTAGGTGCCTTAGTGAAAGAGGAACATTTTCTGTGAAGTTCAGGGTTGTTTACTGAGAACTAGTTTGCTAAAATTTTGTTATGAAGAGTAAGTGTCTAGCTTCACTTTGAAATGCCTCTTAACTGAAAAATAAAGAAATCTCTTAAAGTTTCTAAAGGATCATTTAGAGTAAATGAGTGTTTGGATTGCTTATATAAATAGATGGGTGTTTAATCCTCAAGGTAGTCATGTAATTTGTAGATGATTGCCGCATATAATAAAGGGACCATCTCATAACTTCAAGATGAGAAAATAATGAACATATCTTGATCAATTTTGTTTCTTTTTAAATAGTTCTTGCTGAAGGATGGATTGGAAAGTCTTTTTAGTTAGTTGGAAAATGTGGTTTGATGTTCTGTTGTAAATAGCTTATCAATACTGTCTCTATGGGCTGTTAGCGTAGGATGGAGATGATTGAATTCCTTTTTATGTGTGTGATTTAAGATAGAGAAAGAACTAATGCTGATGAGTTAGGAAGATATTTAATACACATTAATGACAGATTAAGGGAAACCATAAAAAATTGACTACTGAAGAATTATTTTCACACACTGTCAGTGACTCTTAATGACCATCAGGATTTAGCAATAAATGAATACGAATTAAGCAAAACTAGAGAAGAATCTGAATAAAGTTAGAAGTAGTACAGTCTTATAATCCTACAGTGTGCTGTTGGCCTTTGCTTGAATCATTGACAGGCAAAGAGTGAAGGTGAACGGGGATCCAGGGGGGCAGGCTCACCGTTAGTGTATCATTGTGCCTTGTGCGTTTATTTCATCCTTAATCTCGAATTCCCTTAACAGTCTCTAGGGCAAGTGTTACTATTGTCACTTTGCATATGACAAAACAAAGGTTTATCAAACCCAAGTTAAAGAGATTGTGAGTGGCAGATCTGCCCCCAGCCCTAGAGTGTATGCTGGTTCCTCCAAAAGAACCCTGTTGTTATGCTGAATGGCATCACGCAGACCCAGCGGTATTGCAGGCATTTGTCTAGCCCTGATCTCCTCCTGCACACCTGGTTTTCTTGCAGGGCTCCCAAGCTCAGTGGGCAGCACTACTTGAAACCCGGCTGTACAAACTAGAAGGCCCTCTTGGCACCTCCCTCTTACTCACCTCTTACGTCGCTGGCTTTCCCTCCCAAGGGCCTGTTGGATCCACCCACTTCTCTCATCTTCACCACTACCGCCTTGTCCAAGCCACCCTCACCTCTTTCTGTTGCCCTGGTCCAGCTGATGTCCTCGTGTCTTCTCTGTCCCCCTTCCACCAGAGTGATTTTTCAATGTTGGAGTTGAATTATATGCCTATCCACCAAAAACTCTTTCATGGCGTTTTTGGCAGGCTAAAAGTTGGTCCTCCAAAAGACATCCATGTCCTAATCACTACAACCTCTAAGTGTTACCTTATAAAGCAAAAAAAAGGTGCCTTGCAGATGTGATTGAGTTAAGCGTCTTGAGATGGGGAGATTATCCTGGATTATCCAGGTGGGCCCTAAATGCAATCACTGTGTCTCCTTGTAAGAGGGAAGCAGAAGGGGTTTTTACACACACACAGGACAAGGTGATAGAAAAACATACCAAGAGATTGAAGACATTGGTCCTGAAGATTAGAGCAGTGGCTGCCACAAGCCCGGATGCAGGCAGTCCCCAGAAACTAGGAGAGGCAAGGAATGGGCTCTCCCATAGAGCTTCCAGGGGAGCGCAGCCCTGCCCACACCTCACTTCCAGTCCACTGAAACCGACGTCTGCCTTCTGGTGTCCAGCACTGTGAGAGAATACGTTTCTGTTGTTTTAGGCCAGCAAGTTTATGATAATTTATTACAGCAGCCAAAGGAAACCAGTGCAACCTCCTCGTTACTCTTAGGACCCAAATCCTTGGCAGGATCCATGTGGCGTAGCTTGGCCTGCTCCGTTTGTCCTGTGACCATTGCCCACCTTGTCTCCTTTTTTTCATACACAGTTAGAACATCCCTTATCCAAAATGCTTGGGACTAGAAGTGTGTTGGATTTCAGATTTTTTTCAGATTTTAGAATATTTACATTTATATAATGAGATATCTTGCAGATGGGACCCAAGTCTAAACACAAAATTCATTTATATTTCATATACACCTATGCACACAGTCTGAAGGCAATTTTACACAATATTTTTAAGAATTTTGTGCGTGAAACTAAGATTTTTGGTTTTTTTGAGACAGGGTCTCACTCTGTCGCCTAGGCTAGCATACAGTGGCATGATCAGAGCTAACTGTGGCCTGAACTCCTGGGCTCAAGTGATCCTCCTGCCTCAGCCTCCTGAATAGCTGGGACTATAGCCGTGGGTCACCATGCACAGCTAATTTTTATCTTTTGTAGAGATGGGGACTCACCGTGTTGCTCAGGCTGGTCTTAAACTCCTGGTCTCAACTGATCCTCTCGCCTTGGCCTCCCAAAGTGCTGGGATTATAGGCGTGAGTCATTGCACAAGTTTTGACTGTGTTTCGACTTCAATCCATCACATGAGGTCAGGTGTGGAATTTTCCACTCATGGTGTCATGTCAGCACTCAAAAAGTTTTGGATTTTAGAACATCTCGGAGTTTGGATTTTTCAGATTAGGGATGCCCAACCCGTATTTTAAAATAATTTGATTGTATTCTTTCTAGCCTGTGCCCGTACAAAGCCAGGTAAGCTCATGCTATAAAATAAACTCATGGCTCCTTTTTTATATAGTAGTTTATATAGTAGTAGAAAAATGGAAAAGTAAAGGAGCTTTACATTGGCAATGATTTGGATTTGAATCCATAATAACCTTCATTTATTAATAAAATATCAGTGCTTTGTCTAGTTCTGCCGTGCTGTAGCCTTATCCTGCATTGCTGGATTCTTCCCTGACTCTCTGACGTCTGGCTACCATGGCTTTCTTTCAGATTCCTGACTTCGCCTTATTTCTTCCTGACACAGGGCTTTCATTGCACATGGACTCTCTCCACCAAGCTGACTCAGTTTCTCCTTATCTTTCAACTTCAACTCTACCTTCCCTTCTTGGAGAGGGCTTCTTTGGTCTTCCAGCTGCATTTCTTTGCTGTGCATTCTGTAAGAATCGTGCTCCTTTCCTCTGGGGTTCTTACATCAGTTTGTAATCATGCACAGACAGCACTTTGCTGTGCGTGGATTTTCAGTTTCCAGAGTTTAGTTAAATAACAGCAGTTCCCCAATAAGACGGTTCAGCTTTCAGCTACCACTGTCTATGAGCTGTGAGTAATGGTACACAAGCTCTGGCCCTTCAGGCCACAGATCCCTGCGAATGTAACAGATGCACGTCATGATCAGTGACAAGTGGCGTCAGCATGTGCCCGTGATCTGCGCCTCTGCCATTCGGTTCACAGACAGCAAAGTGTGTCCTTATTTTGCCTCCTAGTGATAAACCCACATGGCATTTTACAAAAATGAATAATTGAAAAGGGGGTTTGACCAAAGAACAAAGAAAAAAAGTGATAATGCTAGAAGTGAAATTTGAATCAAATATGAATGGAAGGAACAGCTGGCCTGGGAATGTTGACACTGCCACCCTTTGAGGGACTCTAGACATGCACTTCGTGAAGGTGAGTCTGTAGACATAAAGGAGGAAAGTGGTCATGAGAAAAGAGACATCCGAGAGGAGGTGGTGCTGGCAAAAATCTTCACGTTAAAGGAATCCTCGGAGATATTTCATAGCATCAAAAAGCACAAAGGCTAAAATGCTGGAAGCTGATGCACACTATGTAAGGATCACAATTCAAAGCATGGCAAAGATGCTGACTCTGCATCAGAAGTTATCTGCCAAGAAGGCAAGCCCTGTTCCAACAACTCTTGACGAGTTTTTTACAGAGAAGGAAAACCCTTTTATGCTCAATGTTTCTAATGTTTTAAGTTGTAATCTAAATAAACACTAGTTTTGCTAATTTTTATTGTCCTATATGTTTATAAATGATAGAGAGTTTTAAAATGTTGTAAAAGTATTTTTTCAATTGTAATACAATATACATAAGGGAACACTTACCTTTTATCCATTTTTAGGTGTACGGTTCAGTGGCATTAAGTATAACCATCACCAGCGTCCATCTCCAGAGCTTTTTTGTCTTCCAGAACTGAAACCTTATACCCTTTAAACAATAATTCCCCATTTCTTCCAGCTCCAGCAACTATCACTTTGCTTTCTGTCTTTCTGATTTTATCTACAATAGGCACCTCATATAAGTGGAATCATACAGTGTTTGTCTTTTTGCAATTGGCTTATTTCCTTAGCATGGTGTTCTTAAGGTTCATTCATGTTATAGCATATGTCAATTTACTTCCTTTTTTTTTTTTTTTTTTTTTGAGACAGTCTCACTTTGCTGCCCTGGCTAGAGTGCCGTGGCATCAGCCTAGCTCACGGCAACCTCAAATTCCTGGACTCAAGCAATCCTTCTGCCTCAGCCTCCCGAGTAGCTGGGACTACAGGCATGTGCCACCATGCCCGGCTAATTTTTCTATATATTTTTAGCTGACTAATTAATTTCTTTGTATTTATAGTAGAGACGAGGTCTCACTCTTGCTCAGGTTGGTTTCAAACTCCTGACCTTGAGTGATCTGCCCACCTCAGCCTCCCGGAGTGCTAGGATTAAAGATAGGCGTGAACCACCGCACCCAGCCAATTTCCTTCCTTTTTGAAGCTGAGTAATATTCCATTGTATTTGTATGTACCACATTTTGTTTATCCGTCCATCCATCAATAGACACTTAGATTGCTTCCACCTTTTGGCTATTGTGAATAATGCTATTAATACTATGAACATGGGTGTACAAGTATCTGTTTGAGCTCCCGCTTTCACTTCTTTTGGGTGTGTACCCGGAAGTGGAATTGCTGGGTTATACGGTAATTCTATTTTTAATTTTTTTGAGGAACCACTGTACTGTTTTCCGCAGTGATTGTACCATTTCACATTCCCATCAGGAGTGCACAAGGGTCTGGTTTCTCCACATCCTTGCCAACACTTTTTTGTTTTTGGGTAATAGCCATCCTAATAGGTATGATGATTAGTAATGTTGAATATCTATTCATATGCTTGTTGGTTGTTTGTATATATTCTTTGGAGAAATGCCTTTTCAAGTCCTTTGCCCATTTTTTAATTGGGTTGTTTAGGTTTTTGTTGTTGAGTTGTAGGAGTTCTTTATATATTCTGGGTATTAACTCCTTATCTTACATATGATTTGCAAATATTCCCCCCGCCCCATTCCATGGGCTGCCTTTTCATTCTGTGGATTGTGTCCTTTGATGCAGAAAAGATTTGAATTTTGAGGTAGTTCAATATATCTATATTTTCTTTTTTTGCTTGTGCCTTTGGTGTCACATCCAAGAAATCATTGCTAAATCCCATGTTATGAAGCTTTCCCACTGTTTTCTAATACAGAGTTTTACAGTTTAAACTCTCAGGTTTTGGTCTTTGATCCATTTTGAGTTAATTTTTATATATGATATGGAGTCAAAGGTGAACTTCATTGTTTTGCAAATGGATATCTGGTTTTCCCAACATCATTTGTTGAAAAGACTATCCTTTCCCCATTGAATGGCCTTGGCACCCTTGTTGAAAATCATTTGACCATACATGCAAGGGTTTATTTCTGGGCCCTCTATTCAATTCCATTGGTCTATATATCTGTCTTTATGCAGGTACAACACTGTTTTATTACTGTAGCATTGTAGTTAGTTTTGAAATCAGGAAGTGTGAGACCTCTAACTTTGTTCTTCTTTTTCAAGATTATTTTGGCTATTGCGGTCCCTCAAGATTCCACATGAATTTTAAGATGGATTTTTCTACTTTTGAAAAAAGACATTGTTGGGATTTTGATAGGAATTACTTTGAATCTGTAGATCCCTTTGGGTAGTATTGGACAGTACTGAGTAGACTCAATATTAAGTCTTCTAATCCATGAACATGGGATATATTTCCATTTATTGGTTGTCTTTAATTTCTTTCTGCACCATTTTGTAGTTTTCAGTATACAAGTCTTTTGCCTGCTTGGTTAGGTTTATTCCTACCTATTTTATTTTTTGATGCTATTGTAAATGGAATTGTTTTCTTAATTTCCTTGTTGGAATTGATATCTCTCACTTGTTTTTAAGGCTCGCATACATTAGACCGTCTGTATAGTGTTCATTGGTTATTGTAACACGTTGGTACTATCACTTTAGCACTGAGATGCTGGATATGGTTCCTTTTGGAATATAGAATTCAGAAAAAACGTAAGAATGTAGTAAAGTGTAGCTGGTGACAAGGTTGCTGTTATGAACTCAGCGCTTCAAGGAGATCCTAATGGGGCTGTGGCATTTTATGTTGGTGTGCAACTGTGAAAGTAAGGTACCATGGAGCAGGTCAAGAGAAAAGATACTTTAGTTCTTTTCATTCTTCAGGCTACATATTTCTTCAGTGACCTCCCTGCAGATGGGGCCTCAGCCAGGAGTCAGTAAAAATAACAACAAAAATGTGGTACTTGCTGTGCTGTGCATCCGTGTTAATGCATGTCTGAGTAGTTAATGCGTGTCTAGTGGCAACATCTGTCTCTTGCAATTCCAAGCCAGGTTCTATGAAAGGGGAACGTTTGTTTAAAATTGAATCCTCAGTACTGTCATTTATAAACTAAACATTTACCGACTGCCTACTGTGTTCAAATCGCCATGATAGGTCCTGAGAGGAGACAGAGGTGAATAAGAGCCATTCCAAGCAGTATGTAATTTAAATGGAGTCAGGGCATGAGAATAGTAATAACAGTTGTATTGGTCAGCTTGGATGCCATAATGAAATATCAAAGACTGGGTGGCAACAGAAATTATTTTCTCACAGTTCTGGAGGCTGGAAGTTTAAGACCAGGTAGCCAGCAGGGTCGGGACCTGGTGAGGGCTGTGTCTTTCTTCTTGGCTTATAGATGGCCACTTTCTCTCTGTGTCCTCCCGTGGCCTTTTCTCTGAGTGGAAAGGGGCACGAGAGAGAGAGAGAGAGAGAGAGAGAGAGAGAGAGAGATCTTGAGACCTTCCTCTTCTTATAAGGCCACCAGTCCTTTCAGATTAGGACCCTATCCCTATGACCTCATTTAACCTTAATTACCCCCTAAAAGCCCTGTCTCCAGATACAGTCACATTGGGGGTTAGGGATTCAGTGTAGCACTTGCGGGTGGGACACAGTTCAGACCATAGCAACAGGGAAACATGACACTTACTGATGCCCTCCAGCATGCCAGATACTGTGCTGAGTGTTCTCATTCAGTGCTCCCTCTCAATCTGTAAGATAGGTGCTATCATTTCCTCTTATTGTACTGATGGGGAAACTGAGGCAAAAGCATTAAATTGCTTTCCAAGGACACTCACCTAGCAGAGCCAGGGCTTGAACCCAGGGCCACGGGAGTTGAGGGAGTGTCAGAGGAGGAGCTTTGGGGCACTGGGGCAGAGCCAGCATCCTCTGAAGTTGGCATATGTTGTATTCAGGGTCAAGCTGTTCTCTGGCAGCACACAGAGGTGTGTATTTTAAAAGAATGACGGAGGTTGATGCACAGAAGTTAGGGGGGTCTGTGTTACATACAGAACCACCAGGTTCTTAGGCTGTCCCACTTGGGTTGTAAGGGAGCCATTGGGGGTTTTTGAGCAGAGGAGTAAAATAAGACTTTTGTTTTAGAAAACGAATTCTGCAGGCAGGGTGCACAGTAAGTCTGGAGGCAAGAAAGCGATTTAGAGAGCAATTGTCATAGCCCATGTGGGGGCTGGGGCAGCAGGGGAGACAACGTGTGAAAGGGTTTAGGAGGTGGAAGCAGCAGGACTCCTGTTTGGTTTTGATTCAATTTTTGCTTGTGCTGGGAAGAAGGAAGGAGGAATTAGGGATGTTCTGGGTAACTAGCTGGATAGCGCTGCCAGTCAGAAAGAGAAGGAACACAGGAAGAGGAACAAACTTGAAGGATTAAATAATGTAAAAAGTTCTTTACTGATTTGTCATCAATTGGTAAATGTTACACCCATATTAATATTTTATTAATACTGTCTCGGGAAAGAAATGTATATAGTACCAAATTTTGAAAAAGGAATCGAAGTAGTGAGTATATTAGAGGCCTCTTAATCCACTGTGATTGAGACCACTAGTGAGCATTTAATTTAAAAAGTCAGTTAGGGCCAGGCGCAGTGGCTCAGTGCTGAAATTCCAGTACTATATATAGGAGGCCAAGACAGGACAATTGTCTGAAGTGGGGAGTTCAAGACCAGCATGGGCAACATAATGAGACCCTGTTTCTACAAAAAAATTTTTAAAAATTAGCTGGACATGGTGGCAGGTGCCTGTAGTCCTAGCTACTCGGGGGGCTGAGTCAGGAGGATCACCTGAGCCCAGGAGTTTGAGGCTTCAGTGAGCTGTGATCAGGCCACTGCACTCTAGGCTGGGCAACACAGCAAGACCCTGTCTCAAAAAAAAAGAGGAAAAAAAAGGTCAGTTAAAGCAGGGAATTAGAAAAGTGAATTGACATCAGTAAACATTTTGTTCTGACTTTTGATGTAGGGCTAAGGCCTGTGCTTTGTGAGTTTGGGGATAGATTTTTAATTTGGCTTTCTTGCCTCAGTCACATCTGTCATGCACTCTTGCGACTTTCAGTGTTGGGATCTTTAAAGCGGAGCAAGAGGTTAAAATCATTGGTGAAGCAATCTGGGTGGATGCTCCTTCGTTTTACAAGTCTTTCACTGTTACCTTGCTCTTACCTAATCCGAAAGCAACTTTTAAAGTCATCTGCCATTTTAAAGTCTTTTCAAAGCGTTTATTTATTTTTCATATATGTAATACTTTTTTGTACCCTTATTTCATCTATTTACTTAATAAACAATGAATTATAATTGCTGTACAACACGGCAACATATATAACAATTGTTATATGACAAGGGCAGCGGGCACAAACACATTTGGAAATAATCAATAGGGACTGTCAGTAAGCGTACGGCTTAACTGGTAGAGAGAAAAGCCCACTAGCGGGAGTATTTAACAGGTGAAGGGCATCTGTTTCTCTCCCTCTGCCATTGGTTAATCCAGAGATTTAGGTGAGTGAAGATTGGTTAAGTGAGTTTCCACTGTGTGTGCATTTTGTGTGCGTGTATGTGTATGAAACAAGGACAATTGTAGACATCTGTTTGAAATGGTAGTACCATATTTTGGGGAGCTACGTTCTAAATTACTGATTATGTTTAGGACAGTCCCAAAGAGGAGATGTAAATTGCAGATTGCAATGATAGTTTAAAATGAAACTGGTGTTAGTGGAATTTTTTATTAGATATAGTAGTGAAATGAAATGAATTGAGTTCAAGGAAAAGTGGGTGACCTGAGGGTCTGTTGGATTACTAGAGAGAGATGAATACAAGTATTTTCTTTTGAAAATCAGGTATACATATGTCATTTCATAATTTATGTCTTCTTAGACTCCTAATGCCATTAGATAAAATGATCATTGCTTCAGAGAGAGCCCCACTACTTTCTGGCTGTGCTAAAAGCACAGATAATTATAGCTTCTAAAACAGCCTGCGCATATAGTCCACTATAGTAGAAACTCGGTTATTTTCCCGTGATGACAAGATTAGCATTGATTAGCCAGCATAAGAAGAGAATCTGGTGGCTTTTGAGAAAACTTGGCCCCACCTTGCAGCGATGCTGTGTCTGCTGAAGCTGTGGTGGATGGCTGAGCATTGGAGAAAGCACCCAGCCAGTGGCCCAGGGGTTTGTTAACGGTGCCAGAGAAGAGTCAGGGGTGTCATTTGCCAGCTCAAAAGAGGCTGAACAAATATAAGATGCAACAAGTTCTCTAGTGCATGCTCCTACAGGAGGTGTTGGCATCTGTCATTAGGTTAGGAATAGCTAGCAATCATGAAGTATCTTAGGGACCTCTTCCCTCTCATCTGTTGCCCTGATTTGCTCTAGTTATTTTAACAGTGGGGAGAAATTGAACCTCTTAATACATTTGATGGGTGTACTGTCTCATTTTTCTTTTAAAAATTTAAAATGTTATAAATATACAAAAAGTATAGCATATTATAAGCAAATATGGATATCCTTCACACTCAGAATTTTTTTTACACACAAAGGTATTAGTTTTTATTTTAGAATTTTAGTCACGAGGCAGTAAAACATAGTGATAAAAACTCACCAGTTTGTAAAAGACAGTTGGATCCAAATTATGTTTCTGATAAAATGGGACCTGGTCAGAAGGCTACAGACCAAAATTTGGGGTAAAGCAGTTTGGTCTAAAAAAAAATCTCTTTTACCTTGGTGTTTTGTTGTTTTGTTTTTTTTAGTTTCAAATGAATTTAGCAGGTTAAATTTTTAAATGTTTAAATTTTAGCTAAGACTATCTGAATTGTATAAGAAAAACAAAATCTCCAAACAGCCTTGATTTAGTAATAATTCTGTCTTTTGTTTGGTAGTCTGGTTTGCTTGACTAGTCCATGCAAGTGGGGAAGCACTTTAGAAAGAGTTATTTGCAATTTTTTTCTGCTTTTTCTGGTCCCTGCGTGGCAGATAAAGCAATTTTTATGCTGGACAGAGATACTTTGTATTATTGCTCTGAGTTCAAGATTTTAACCTATTTGATCTGAGACCCTAACTTTCATTAACATCTATCTAGCTCTTTTCTTTACATTTGTTTTTATTTTATTTATTTATTTATTTATTTATTTATTTCAGCATATTATGGGGGTACAAATGTTTAGGTTATGTGCATTGCCTTCCCCCCCACCTTTCTCCCTGAAGTCAGAGCTTCAAGCGTGTCCATCCCCCAGATGGTGCGCATCACACTCATTATGTATGTGTGTACCCATCCCCCCATCTGCCCGATGCCCGATAAATGTATTCCTATATGTCCACTTAGGTGTTGATCAGTTAATACCAATTTGCTGGTGAGTACATGTGGTGCTTATTTTTCCATTCT
>CAUYRT010010048.1:0-14971 GCA_963574885.1 Lepilemur ruficaudatus
GTTGCCTGGGCTAGAGTGTCATGGTGTCAGCCTAGCTCACAGCAACCTCAAACTCCTGGGCTCAAGCGATCTTCCTCCCAAGTAGCTGGGACTATAGGCATGCGCCACCATGCCCAGATAATTTTTTTCTATTTTTAGTAGAGACAAGAGTTTCACTCATGCTTAGGTTGGTCTCAAACTCCCGATCTCAAGTGATCCTCCGATCTCGGCTTCCCAGAGTGCTAGGATTACAGGCGTGAGCCACAGTGCCCAGCCCAGAAGATTCAAATGTCGTGCTCAAGATGAGAATGTGGCATTAACGGACAAGAGAATTAGATTCGGTGTCTGGAAATATGAGTTGTACTAAAATCACTATTTATAATGGTGAATACCAAAAAAAGTATTCATCTTTACCTCTGGTTGAGAACAAAGTAGATTAAAGTGGTACTGAAGAATTTCAAGTAGTAAAGCATTCTAATGCTTATCTAAAGCAGATTACTAACAGGTATCTTAAATAGAACTATTTTACGGTGAAGACTTTATCAGGAATTGAGAACAGAGACAATTAAAAATTCCTGCCTACATACCTACTTACCTACAAATATTCAAGGACACCTGAAATAACATTTTTACACCTCAGCTGTTTCCTCCACTTTCCCAAAGCTAGGGGCCTCAGGCAGGCAGCAATGAGCACACATGGGTGGGCTCCAAGCGAGGGTGAAGATGGCTTTCTCTTGCAACCACCAGTGGGGAAAGGGTTAGTGTGATGAAAATTAGCCAAATCTATTAACAAGTTCTGATAAATCATGGGCTACTCAATCTTCAGTCGTAAGTCAGATTCTCACAGAATATTAGTATCACCGTTAGAAAGAACAGAATCTGAGTGGCCTAAGAGACTGTTGTAATGATTGGTCCTCAGTTTTGCATGGTGAGGAAGAGATCTGCAGCAAACACAAACATGCAGAAGATCGTTAAAATAACCACCACTTACCGTGCAAGCATTTTGCCGAAAAGGGTGACATAAAGGGCGTTGCAGGTTGTGGCAGAACGACAGTGTCGTTCTAGCTTCTTCTCCTACATCAGTTTACCAAAAAACAAAATGAAAATACAAAAACCACCCTGGAATTAAGTGGTCTTTACTACTGAGACAGCAATAAATACCCCAGCAGGAAAGACACTGTTCCTGCCATCAGGAACATCACACTGTATAGTGCAAGATCCTTGGCTATGGTCAGCCTTCTGGCTGCAGACCACAGACATGGCAAATAGTCTTTGCTTGTAAAATACCTGCTTAATATTGTATAGTAAAGTAAATCTTAAGACCTAAATCTTTTTTATTGCTTTTTCTCTTCCTCTCATTAGTTTAAGAGGGAATGCACTCACCAAAGTAATTACTAAACTCTAATTTTCCCTATAACAACAGAGCTACTATGTTGAATTTTAAGTCTCATGAGATTTTTTTATAGGAAAGCTGATAGTAAAAGACAGCATCAAAATTAAAAATACTTACCTGCTCTTTATTCAACTTAATGTCTACAGACTGGCATTCTGCAATTATAATAGATTTTGCATCTTTTGGATTTAAAGGATCCAGATGAAGTGTAGGCCACAACCTTTTATTTAAAGAAAGGAAAAATGAAATTCTAATAATACATCAAGAACTGTAATCTACCTACAAGTTAGAATCCATGACAGGATTTAATTATTTTTATACTACCTTTATAAAATAATCAAAACCAATCTCTGTTAATCATATTAAAAAACACTAATTTATTTCACTCTTTCTAACATATGTATCATTACTTTCAGCAACAAATCACAACAAAGAGTATTATAAAATAAATAGTATATATATGTTAGACAGCTAAGCAGTAAAATATTTCTAGTTCTACATCTTATGCTACCAGTAAAACTAAGCACAGGTATTATCTCCTATGTATGAGGACTGGTATAAGACACAGTTGTTGTCCATAAGTACTTAAAATGCAATTAGAATTTAATTATAAAAACATGCATTCTCAACGTGGCAGTGAAAATTGTTTCTTCTGGGGAAGTGAAAAAACCTTACTCTTTTTATGTATAAAGCACAAATATACACATACATCTGTTTATATACAGTATGTATATGGTATTAAAATTTCTTGGGGGGGTGATTAGAAAGAAAATATCTAAAAAGGCTTCTTAGGGAGCAAAAATAGGTTGAGAAATACTGCCCTACAGAATTCAACCACTGTATTACTTTGTTGAGGGCCATTAAAGTGAGCTTGATTTCAAGATAACAGGTATCTAGTCTATTATTCCCAGCTCGGCCCTTTCCCTGTTTTCCTCATTCAAAAATTTAACTGCCTACTAGACACAGTTAGTTGGTGCTGCAAATGGTAACTCAAACAAGCCATGTCCAAAAGCTAAACTCACCACCTTTCCCCCACAAACCTTCCTGTCCTCTGTGTTTCCTATTTTAATTCATGAAACCACCTTTACTTAATTTCTCAAGTCAGAAACTCAGGAATCATCCTTTTCCCCTCAGACCCGAGATCTAACCTCTCACCAAATCCTATGGATTGTATCTTCTTCTTGAATTCATCCCACTTCTCCCCACCCTCACTGCCACTTATATGAAAAACACAAATGCATCTCAAAAACCTTTCCTTGTTTCTACTTAAAACATTTCACATTATCTGAAAGAACTAAAGTTAGCATCGTACCTCCATGCTGGAGGGCATGTTTCTACATTCACAGAAACAATTACTCTTACATTCACTGGCAGTGGATCTATCAGCCATTTCATGTGTTTTTCAACTTGCTTAAAAATATAAAAACAAAATTCAATCTATTAATCAAAATATTTCAAAACAGTTCAGTAATAGCTCTCCAAATAAAACAAAATTCCCATTAAGTTTCTCTTATTTTTACTAAGGATAAAAATCTCATCTTTGGATGATTTATCATAGAATTTTGAAAGAACAAGTGGCAAAACACCATTATCACCGATTTGAACTCCAGACATTTAAGGAAATGTCAAAGCCCTAAAAATATGTCAAAACGAAATTTGGTTGTCTTTCCCAATAAAGTACTAGTGTCTACTGGCATACATTTTTTTATCCACATGCTTCCCCCTTAGAAATTAAGCAGAAATAAAAGAAACAACATCAACATTTTCTTTTCATAAACATATAATTTAAATGCCTGCTATCGCCATTATTGATATTTTTGTCTCTTTCTGAGTACATTAATAAATTACAAAGTGAAAACAGTACCTGAACTTGATCTATAGAATCAATGATGATGATGATGCTGCCTTGATGACGAGCAGAGAGTTTTTCTAGCCAACGTGGAAATTCTTCCAGAAGCTTAGCAGGATCCAGTGTCAGAGCAGACACTGACCAAGAGTGCTGCATCAACTACAAGAACAGAACACACACCAAGTAAAGAAGTTATACTGTATCAGAGATGGTGGGAAATATTTCTATCTCTACTTTTTAAACCAAAATTGGGTCACCAAGAGGACCTGATTTTATTGGGGATTATTTTTAACTTTATATAAAAAATAAGTGGATAATATCAAAAATTAGGTACCTAATTATCATTAGGTACTTATTGGTCCCAACAATTTCTGAATCTAAATAAAATTCTGATAATTACAAAAGACAGCATACTATACCTTTAGAGTCAGTCGTTTAATAATCAAGGAAGACTCTGAGCTGGTTGACATGGGCCTCCCAACAAAATGAGAAAGAATCAGTGTGTTAGGGGAATTCTTCTGTTGTAACTGAATCCTGAAAGGGAAAGAACTTCAGTAAGACTGATGAAGCTCCTTTACTGTCAACATGAAAGAGAATTTACAACACACTAAACATCAAATGCTGCCTATCTGTCAGCAATAAGATGGTCAGTCACTTTTGAATAAATACAGAGATTTCTGTTTGTGCTCCATTTTTAGGTTCTTTTAAATAGTATTTAAAAAAATTACAGATTCATTTTAAATGCAAACTGATGTTAATGTAAACAAAAGGAGTTTACATTGGAGATTAAGGTATTAGTAAGATAAGCATTAACTTTTAATTAAAAACGTGCTATTAGAGGAAAATCTGTTAGACATAAAAACGTTATTTCCAAACATAACTTTAAATGAAAGGGCAATAAGAAGAAAACAATTACATACACTAACTCTTCAATGTAAATAGTAATGAAAGAAAATATTCTTACTACTTGTTTTCAAATCATATAATAGCAAAGTTTATTAGCTTATATAACCTTAGTCCATAATTTGAAGAACTAGATTGCGTTCATAGTAAAGGTTACCCTTTTGATGTTCTGTAGGATTTATTTTACTCTAGTCTGTTTTTGTCTTGTTTCAAATATTTAAAATCCCAATGAAACTTTTAAGATAACTAAAAATAAAGGCACAATCCTCTGTAATCCACCTAATTCCACGTCACTCTGATCACTCCCTTACATAGCACTGCCATAGCTCTTATTTATGTAAGTTATGTACATAATCATAAATGCTCAGTTTCCTATTCCTTTTTCATTCTGTATCTTCTGACATTTAAATTCTATACATTTCAGGCCATGAGCCTATTATTTTACTCCTTTGTGCTTTTTTAATGTTCAGGCCTTGCAGAAGGCAGACATGCAATACATTTTGTTGAATGAACTCAGTAATTCAAAAGATGATGACGATAAGAACAATTTAATTGCACTGCATCATACCACTTTGATAAAAGAAGGGACTTTCCAGAACCTGGTCCTCCAGACACCAGAAGAGGTGGAATCGGGGCCGGTGCTGCCACTAGATCATTAAGGCGTTGGTAATACTAGGAACAAAAATGAATTTAAATTGTGAGGAAGCACACAAATGCCTCTGAGAATTCTGAAGAGAGTCAACTTTTGATTATTCTCTGAACGCACTGGAGAAAAGCTGCATGAGAAAATGAAATCTACTTTTAGTTGACAGTACTCTCATAAGTGCTTATTTTTTTTAGTTGGTGAAATATGCCTGAACTAATAAACTAAGAATGGGCCCCAATTTCTTCTACACATAGTATTGCTGTAAATTAATGGGTGACAACACATCAGGTCTATGTGTGGTTTTGCAACAGTCAGATGTTTACAGAATGCAGCTTGGAGCTCACTGCATCACACTGTAGCCCCATACCATACAAAGTACCACGGAAGGGCTTGAGGGCCCTGGAAGGCATCCTAGATCTCCTGGTCAGAAGAACAAACACCTGTCCTGAAGACCACCTCAGTTTCCAGGGATTGCTGAGAATAGGTCCAAATAACAGCAGGTTTCATCTGGGGCCTTGGAGTCTCCCAACCTGCCTGAGAGAATCAGCTTAGGACAGGGTGCCTAAGATCCTGCTGAAATTAAGTAAGTTCTACATAAAGTCCCCAAACCCATTATTTTTCAACTCAAAACTGGTTCAGAGCTGAAAAGGACACACCCAGAAAAACAAAATATCTTAGTACTTATTAAGGAGTTTCCAAAATTATTTTGGAAGTTGAGATGTTTTTGAGGTGTACCAGTGGTTAAATAATAGCTGATGAGGAATTTTTAAAAAATGTGTAATAAGCACTTTGTAGCTAGATTTAGGCTGGCTGTAAGAGTAGCAAAATTCTCCAGCAACTACAATAAATGATATCATTTGTATAGTTTTTCAATCATTTTGTATGCTTGTCATATCTAAATACAGAATATATTCCCCAGGAACTCAAATAATTCTGATACAAATGATGCTTTCTGAAGGAAGTGTGATACAGTGAGCCCCCTGCAGCATTCTGTAAGTGAAGGAAGGCTTTAGTGATTTATCTTGTAAATCCTAGTAACTTAGTCCACGGTCCCACATAAAGCTCATTTATAGACCCATGGTTCCCAAGTTAAGAACTCTTGCTGTAAAAGAAAGACCATAGGGATTTGGAGCCAGAAGAACTAGATTCAACTCCCAGATCTACCATCTGCTCCCTACATGCTTTTATGGTGAACTGAGGTTCACCATAATCTGAACCTCAGTTTCTTCACTTATAAAATGACAACAGCAATACCTCTCTTATAAAATAATGACTGATTTAACATTTATTTTATTATTCTTATTCTTTTAGAGATGGGATCTCACACTATCTCCACGCTGGAATACAATGGCACGATCATAGCTCGCTGCAGCCTCAAACTCCTGGGCTCAAGGGATCCTCCCACTTCAGCCTTCCAAGTAGCTGGGATTACAGGTGTGAGCCACCATGCCTGGCTAACTTTTCTTATTTTTGTAGAGACAAGGTCTCACTATGTTGCCTAGACTGGTCTTGAAACCCTGGCCTCAAGTGATCCTCCTTGCTCCAGCCTCCCAAAGTGCTGGGATTACAAGTGTGAGCCACTGCACCTGGCCCAATTTAACATCTATTATGTGCCTGGTATTGTGCTAAGCACTTTATGTGCATTATCCGGTTTAATGCTTACAGCAACCCTATGAGGTAGATACTATTAGTTATTCTCATTTTATAGATAAGAAAGTCAAAGTTTGGAGTGGCCAAGTAATTTGATCAAAATGCAGTTAGAAAATGATGAAACCAGCACATAAACACTGACAGTCCAAATTATAAAAGTTCTATAAAAATATAATAACTGTTAATTTTAGTTACTGTAATATTCTTTAAAATATTAGTTCTTATATTATTTTTCAAATATTATCAAGTATTTTTGAACTTGAACATAGATTTATTTGTACACTTTAAATTCTATTAATTTGTTTAGATATTTAAGAATGCTGCAAGACCAACAAGAAAGGACTGATCTGCCTACTGCATGAACGACTGTACTTTGTCTTCTGAATGTTCAATATTTTGATTCCTTTAAGAAATAGAAGAGTAGATAGCCTTACTATTCTTCTCAAGTTTTCCAGCTATCCTAATCCTGGCTGGGTGACTTGGAGATGGTGGCATTATGAACATGTGGTTAGTAAATCCTAACCTATAACTAAAAATATTTGGTGTTCCTAAGTACATTTGCATCTCATATCTTTCATATGATACAAACCTAAGCATGTCTCAACATGCATAATCTAACATGCATAATCAAGCCATGAGAGCCGACAACTAACATAATCATAAACCTGGACTATATTTAGGTGAAAATACAGTCACAATACAGTCTTTAAGTGGTGACTGATCTCTGTTGGAACAATACTCCAAATGCTTACTTTCTCGAATCCCAACTCATGGGCTGAATTAGATGCCTGCTGAAAAGTTTCCATTTGCTCTTGTTCATCATGTATGTCCCATAGAACATCACCAAAATCATCTTCTTCTGGAATGGAATCTTCCCTGCCCAAATCCTTAGTCTCCAGGTCTGTGTTCTCAAAGCCCAGTATGTCCTAAACACAAAGAACAAGCACACAACAATGAATGAAGAACATAAAGATCTTGTACAGGGTTAGTGCCCAGGCTCAATGCGCTTCACCTACCGAGGAGGGCAAGTTCGAACCTATGGCCTTTGTATGATACCCACAAGAATAAATTTACAACTACAAAAATATACACTAATTTAAAAACAAAGAAATAAAAAATACTAAAACAAAAGACCTTTTTTATTAAAAATAAATTCAGAGAGATATTTGACCTCCATGGGATTCGTTTTCTGAAATATGTTACACAAAATCTTTGGTTATAACCAACGGGTAAATAATCATAAAAGTTGTGTTAATGCCTAAGAAATACACTATAAGAATTAAATTACTAAAATGTGATTTCTTGATATCAGATATCTCTGTTGTCCTATCTAGTCTTTATATTAGGCAACTGAAAATATGTTGTCCTTCAAGCACTAAAAATGGTAAATATGTCAAGTTTCACTTGCCTGCATGCATTCTTCTCAATTAATTTTATTTATCTTCTTCCTAAAATTCACAGGATTGTTGAGAAGATCAAAATTGATAATGATAATCTTTATACTAGAGAGCGCTATATAAAATGTGTTGCCAGAGGTCATATTATTATTCTTTGGGGATTATTCTTTTTCTCTAATAACAAATCTTCATACTGTGATACAAGTTAATTATGAAAAATAATTTAATCCCATACTTCTCAAATAGGGTTGCTGGCTCCCTGGGGAGGGCAGGAGGTATGGGCAACCCCAGGCTAACCGCAGTACATTTTCCCATTGTGCTCATTTTACTTGAACATGTGGGGGTTATTTATCTTTTTATTATCATTATTACTATTTTTGCTGATATACAATTTAAAATGATTTTTTATATTGAACACAGGCATAATATCAAGCAGAATAAATAATGCACATACATTTTCAAGATAATATAAGAAACTTCATAGAAACTCCCAGCTTAAGACCCCTCCATGATCCACGTTCTCACCCCTCTGGAGGTTTGCTTTCATCCCTCTCTGCTGTTAGGGACAATGTGTTAGGAAAATCTGAGGAGGACTTCTCTAACATATGAAAATTCAAGGGCACACAGAATCGGGGGAGCTTCTCTACTGAATAAAACGAACATTTTCCCTCGACTACTGTTTAACTAGCACTTTGGTAACACATTTTACATTTTACATGTATTGGAGCATCAAACAGCTCTGTGAGACAGATGAGAAATACAGATACATGGTCCTAGTAATGCCACAATCATACCGTAGGATGAAGTCCCAACAGAAACAACGGCACTTCCCTTGGATGCTGTTTTCAAAACACAAACAGTGGTTTTCTCTGGAAAATTCAATTTTATAGAAAACAGTCTTAAAGTATTTTAGGATAAAATCTTACAGTGAATGTATATTTACCTGTTTAATAATCTTTTCCACACAAATGTAAGTTTTATATACTCCTTCTGCAGGATCTCCTGAGTGATCAATGATCTGGAAAAAAAAGTTTAACAATAACAAGAACAAATAATAATAATAGCAGAAGGAAGCAGTGTGGTAACACTTTTATAGTGCTTATGTGTCAGAAAATATTCCAAGTATTTAACATATATTAGCTCATTTATCCTCACAATCACCTTATGAGGGAGACATTACTATTATCCCAATTTCACTAAGGCAAATTAAGTAACTTGCCCAAGGTCACACCGAGGATTTAGTGTGAACAATGGTGCAATAAAACTAAAAGTACTTTTTTTGCCCTATGTGTCAAAATTTTGTCTTATGTATTTCCATACCACTCAATATACATGCTCTTTAAAATGCATCAAAATCAATTTTTATGTCAGTAAAGCTATAACTCAACAAAACAAAAAAGCAAAATAGTAACTTGCCATGTAAAACAGTAGTCTTTCTGAGTGTACTGAAAGAATGCCCTATCTGTAAAGAACATATATATTGCTATAAAATGATTAATATTTTAATTAAAATTAGAATAAGGCAATTATTTTACAAAGCATACCAAGTGAACCAGCATGGAAATTTAGCCTACATTTATATTTATAATCATGGTAGAGAGATCTTATTTTGCTCCTTCCTATTTTTATAAAATAAACTCATCCTTCTAGTGTACTAATTTTTTAGAAGCAATCTTTATAGAATAAATAGGATAAAGATAAGATGATGAATATCTTTTTCTATGGGACCTAGTGGACTAGGCTGATACTAAGACAATTAAAACAAAGAATGAAATGGCTCTGGAGATTATAATAAAATGCACTTCTTTTTTGTCTCAGGCTCTGGTTTTCTATGTTATGCTGCTCGCAAGCTATCTTTTCAACATTAAATGATATAAAGAAAAGTGCTCATATTCACATTTGACCTTATTTTCTGGCTGGGTACAGAGAAATAAAAACGTGTGTCAAGATCCTAGAATTGTTTTAATTGTATTCTTTACATTAACTATAAACATTTCCCAAATTACCTCCATGTACAGAAATAAAAACCTGTCATCTCTACTCTAAATATTATCCTGTCATTCATCTAGGGATGATCAAATTTTTCTCACTGCTATCAATGCTTTTTGTTTTTCTCAGTGCTCTTAGGAAAGGTCACATAAGAAGTCTCCTTTTGACCGGGTGTGGGGGCTCATGCATGTAATCCCAGCACTTTGGGAGGCCGAGGCGGGAGGATTGCTTGAGACCAGGAGTTCCAGCCTGGGCAACAAAATGACACCCTTTCTCTACACTTAAAAAATACAGTTTATATTTTTTAAAAAAGTCTCCTCCTTACACTAAATCTTGGTCCGTAGATAGAAGGACTCTGTACTTGGAGAAAAGCACAAAAAACAATCTGATTTGTCCACTCACAGATTCATACTTTCTAGCCACACATTGCTATTTATTCCTTTTTCTCAGAGCCCACAACCAATCTGTTAAGAAATTCTGATGGCTCTACTGTCAAAATTGATCCAGAATCGTACCACTTCTCATCATCTTCTCTATCACTCCCCTGCTCTGAGCCACCAGCATCTCTCCCCTGGATGACAGCAGCAGCTCTCGGATTATGCACACTACCATCCAAACGACTGTCTATTCCCAACACAGCAGCCAAGGGGATCATTGTCAGATGATCACATCGGGTCTCATCAATATGTTGCTTAGAGACTTGCAATGGCTCCCCATCCTGCTTCACGGGAAAAGCCAAGCTCCTCAAAATGGCCTCCAACGTTCTTCACACTTGAAGAACTCTCCTACTACACCCCTCACTCATCTGCTTCAGCCACACTGGCTCCCCTCTTCTCCCCAAACATGCGAGGCCCATGCCCACCTCAGGCCTTTGCTTTAGCATTTGCCAGCCAAGCATGTTCTTCCGAAAATCCTGTGACTTTTACCTTGGCTTTGCTGGTCTTGTTTAGGTTAGAAACTTGATCAATCAAATGCTGAACAGAGTCGGAACTGACTTTTCCATCCTCCAAATGATGATAGATTAATCGTGATTTTCCTTCAGTGTTCTTCAGAAAAGCTTCTTCACAGTCTTCCAACAAGAGGCTAGATTGGAAATTGGCATTTCATGTGCTACACTGCACTGTGGCAGCAAACACTCAGTCAGTCAACCTAAGTGCCATAATGGAGTTTTACTGTAATGACAAGTGGCCAGAAAAGGCACAGATGCAGAACAAGTGAAGCTTTCTAAAAATGGATATTTTTATAGCTCTTTTCCAGCTTGGTCTTAAAATGCTTGTTCATTAGCCAACAATGAGAGTAAGTACAGTAAATTACACATTAGATTAAACTGTAAAGCACACGTAACTTTATTTTTTAAACCTAAAAAAAAAATCTCAAAAATACTGTTAAACATGGCTCAAAACATAGGACCAGACTCATGAGACTTTTCAAATAAATGGAAGCATTTCTATTTACAAATATATAATTTCCGAGTTAAAACAAGTAGGCAGGAGGTCATGCTTAGTGGGGCACACAGGCGCCAGGCCTCTCAGCTGTCATCACCAGAGAGGACAAGGTAGAGGGACATGATCAGGCTCCTGGCATTGCTTGTCCAGTGTTCTTATTTACTGTCTTTAATTTGACCCACCCCCCTTGACGGCAGAATCACAGTGGAAATCTTTTATAATGAAGAATGGCAACGGAAATACAAAGAGTCCAGGAGAGGCTGGCTGAGTAGGAATATTCCAGATAAAGGTTTCAAGATGGAGTATTCTTTCCCCTTTATTGTCTCTCCTTCATTATGCCAGGACCCTTGCCGGGCAGTGCAGCCTCATTGAGAGTGTTCGAACCCAAGTAGAAGGGAAGGTGCTTTCTCCCTTAGGACAGCAATTGCAAAGTTTTGAGGTTTTTCTCTTCTCCAGTCCTTTAGCCTTTTCTCATCTAATAAATGAACTGAATCCTTATACCTAAAATATATACTATAAGAAAGATCTGGGGGAAGATTTGGAGAGGTTAGAGATGGCTAACAAAAACTTTGGATGAGGTAAAAAAAAAAAATTAAACTTTTCTGCAGGGAACCATAATTATCCTTTTTACAAAAATTCAAAAAAATCCTAGAACTAATAATCTACTTGGGTTTTCTACACTACAAGGGACATTGCAACCTTCCCTTTCTAGAAAGCATTAAATAAAAATTGTCTAGAGAGGCAAATTGGGAGTGTGTGTGTGTGTGTAGGGGGCACTATTACATGATTCAGAATTGGCTGGTTAAATTACAGTATTAGCCCCAAATATAAAATAGAAGAAAATAATATCCTATTGTATATTTCTGTGCCAATCCAATCTATCCAAACCATAGCAATTTTCTGTGCTAAAATCATTCTTGACCATGTTGGAATTTTAATGGTTCATTTGTTATTGCTTTGGGAGAAATGTCTGTGGCCCACCTGACTACCAAAGAGTGGGCATTCTGTTCAGGCACATGTTCATATTTCAAAACAATTCCCTACAAAATTGAAACATGGGGCATCAGATGAAATGATATGATCTCTGGGATTTGGTTCAAGCAATTTGGTGGGAGGGAAGTAGACGGTGCAGATGAAACAAACTGGTTATGAGTTAATAATTGCTGCAGTTAAATAGTATGGAAGGCCAGCTCCTGTTGCTAATTTTCACTTTTGGATCCAGTCAGAAAGCAACCTCAGTAGACAAAAGTGTAGAGGAGGAGCTTCCAGAGGAGCTGTGCTTTCTGAGGCTGACATGTAATAAAG
The DNA here is from genome assembly GCA_963574885.1 of Lepilemur ruficaudatus. Classification (NCBI taxonomy): domain Eukaryota; kingdom Metazoa; phylum Chordata; class Mammalia; order Primates; family Lepilemuridae; genus Lepilemur; species Lepilemur ruficaudatus. The sequence goes on from CAUYRT010010048.1 coordinate 12,557, forward strand.
AAAGTTCAATACAGAACTAACAAGAGATCCTACTTAACTAAATTCTATAACGAAACCGTACAGGCGATCGGGTTAAAAAAAGATGAATGAAACCAAGAATAGGGCCTATGAAGTCCTGAAAGGGACAGAATTACCCTTTAGGCACAGAAGTCTTCCCAAGAGAGAACTCCTCTCCCTTGAGAAAAACTGATGATGCCCAGAAGAAAACCAGTCAGAGTCATTCCTCTGCGCTGCCAGGACCAGAGCCTGCCAGACAGAAGGTGAAGTACCTTCCCTTCTATTTAGGTTCAAGCGCTCTCAGAGAGCCTGGACTGCCCAGCAAGGGTTCTGGCATAATGAAGAAGAGACAATAAAGGCGAACGAATACCCCACCTTGAAACCTTTATCTGGAATCTTCCTACTCACCCAGCCTCTCCTGGACTCCCCCGTATTTCAGTTGCCATTTCTCATTGTAAGAGATTTTTCCTGTGATTCTGTCATGAAGGGGATGAGTCAAATTAAAGACAGTAAATAAGAACACTGGACAAACAGTGCCAGGAGTCTGACCGTTTCCTTCTACCTTGTCTTCTCTGGTGATGACAGCTGAGAGGCCTGGCGCCTGTGTGCCTCACTAAGCACAACCTTCTCCTGCGTGCCCTCCTCTCCTACAATAAGCATGTTGTTGGCATAGCTTGCTCCAAATTCAATCATTTCATATTCCAAAGACTATAAATTTTTAACTACAGAATTTCTTATATGAGGACTGAATGGTGTGAGAAGCCAGTGGACAGCATCCTCAAGTAACTCTGTGGGTACCATCTGCACACAGGGAATAATTATTCATCAGGAAAGTGTTTCCTGATAGAGTTCCCAAGCTGTTCAGGGGAGATTTTTCTAGATTCATCTTTCGGGAAGGATGAGAGGACCATCAGGAGAGGTGAAGGGGCAACCTGAGAAACATAAAGGCTCCAACAGCCCTTGTCTGTGGTGAGAAGCCCATCCCTACTGCCACACTTCTTGACAGCCATGAGAGAAACAAATAATTAAAGTAAGCAAATGAAATAAGAAAAATTTAAGCAAAATAAACGCAAAGCAGAGGCTAAAAAATTAAAGAAATTCTTATTCTTTTAAAAATATAATTTTTTAAAGTATAAAATACACAAAATTTTACTTAAAGGAGAGAAACTGAAATCTGCCAAGCCAAAGTAATAAAAGATGACAGAAGTAGAAGGCAAAATATTAAGAAGGGTTTAAAACTGAAAGATAAAAATAAATGTTATTAAAATAAAAGTGCTAGTTGGGGCGGCTGATGCCTATAATCCCAGCACTTTGGGAGGCTGAAGTAGGAGGATCACTTCAGGTCAGGAATTTGAGACCAGCCTAAGCAACTGCGAGACCCTGTCTCTACTAAAACTAGAAAAAATTAGCCAGGCATGGTGTTGCGTGTCTGTAGTCCCAACTACTTGGAAGGCTGACGCAGGAAGATCATTTGAGCCCAGGAGTTTGAGGTTGCAGTGAGCTGTGATGACACCACTGCACTCTAGCCCGGGTGACAGAGCAAGACCCTGTCTCAATCAATCAATAAATGTTAAAAGTGTGAAAGTAACATATAATATTTCATTAACACATGTTTCTTTAAGGTAAAGAAAAAGCAAGATGGTTTCTACTTGATTCTCTTAAGATGCAGTCAGAATCCAGCCACCCTGGGAATGCGGAAGCAGAGACCTCATAGAGAAACCACATGCAATCGGGCCTGCTGACAATCCTAGCTGAGATGCCAGCCAACAGCCCAGCATAACCTCAGACATGTGTTAAAGTAAATCAAAATGAAGACCAGGCCTAAAGAATCTCTGAGCAGACAAAACCAGTTAGGCCTCATGAAAAAAAATTTAAAAAAGAGTAGATTGTGGAAAATGGCGGAATAGGGGTGGCCTCCTGGCTCTATGCTCTCAGAGTCGGAGGTGAAATAGGCAGACCACTGCACGCGACTGAACTCCACTTCCACAGGACCAGCTCTGTGGACCTACAGAGAAACTGCGTGGGACACAGGACCTCAGTGGAAAACAGAGTCCTCTTCCCTGCTAGCAGCTGAAAGAAGATAGAAGCAGCCTCTCAGATTGTGGTTCATAATCCAGTCCCAGTAACTCTGATCCTTGACAAAGAACCCAGATGAGAAAGAACCAGCGAAAGATCACAGGAAACATGAAGAATCAGACAGAAAAATCGCCTCCAAAAATACACTCTCTGTCATCACCCACGGATAGCAACCTACTTGATACAATTAAACTGACAGAGAAAAAGTTCCGACTATGGATTGTTAGAAAACTCAATGGCATAGAAAAGAAAATTGATTCCCAACATAGAGAAACCACAAGAACAATTCAGGAAATGAATGAAAAATTCTCCAAAGAAATTGAATTGATAAAGAAGAATCAA
>CAUYRT010010050.1:0-19499 GCA_963574885.1 Lepilemur ruficaudatus
GGGCTTAGCAGTCAGTGTCTTAAGGCCTCCTAGCGATTCCAACATACCACTAAAGATGAGAACTACTGGATTACTATATCCCAGCATTGTGTAATACACATGAGTGATACTCAACACATTTTCTTGAGATGTGTTTAATTAAGCTGACTGGAAACAGACAATTATCCTCACAAGAAAAATGGCACAGAGACCAGGCCAGGTTTGCTAGTCTCCCAATAAAGGCTGTGTGGTAATGCTGATCTTAATCTTTCAAGAATTAGTGAAAAATTTTGCAAGAAAGAGTCAGGATGAAAGAGTTCATTATATACAAAATGATTTTATTTAGAGACCAAAAACTTATTAACACCATTTTACTTATTTTGCAGCTTTAATTTTCAACATTATTAACACTGACTAGATCCTCTGGAAGACTAAATATCTTCACATGCCCATTAGCTAATAATAATTTCTATGTAGGACTTGAGTAAAACTGCAAGCTACTGTTATAAGGAATGCATATTTACTTATAATATGCTTATTTGCTCTTCTATGGATTTATACAAACAGCATCACTGCAAAGAAAGATTTACACATAATTCCTATATCCTTCACGTTGTTCTACCATTAATCTTCTGATGTCTAGCAAAGTAAGAACTCTTAGTGAATATTCTGCTACATTTCTTACATCAGATTTCTCTCCAATTTGAATTATTTGATATAGAATAAGGGATGCACTTGGAACTGAAGAACTTCCCACAATTTCTAAATTTTCCATATTCACACAGCTTCACTCCCATAGGAGTCTGTGAGAGATTCCTAGTGCCTGCAGTCTTTCCCACATTTGCTCCGTGTACAGGGTTTTTTCCTAGTGTGAATACACTTATGTCAATTAAGGGGTAATACTGACAAAGGCTCTCCCACATTTGTTGTCTTCATATGGTTTCTCTAAAGTAGGAACTCTGATAGACAAAAAGGTTTGCATCAGTGCTAAAGATCTTCCCATATTCACTACATTCCTAAGACGTTTCTACAGTACAAATTTTCTGATGTTGAATCAGGGAGGAACTATGGCTCAAGTTTATTATGAAAAGTACTGCTTCATATAGTTTGTCTCCTGTATGCTTTCTCACATGTATAGTGATTCACATGGACCACAGGCTTTTCCACACTTACTGCGCTACTGGGTTTCTCTACATTATGTATTCTTTGATGGGCAGTAAGATTTGAGCCTTTGCTAAAAGCTTTCCCACATTCATTACATTTATATGGCTTTTCTCCAGTATGAATTCTCTGATGTACAGTAAGGTTTGAACTACAGCTGAATGTCTTCCCACATTTAATACATTCGTAAGGTTTCTCTCCAGTATGAATTCTGTGATGTTGAAGCAGGGATGACCTATGACTGAAGGCTTTCCCACATATACTACATTCGTAAGGTTTCAATCTAATGTGATTTCTCAAATGCATATTCAGTGACTCAGGCTGGTTGAAGGATTTCCTGCATTTCTGACATTCAAAGGGTTTTTCTTCAGTATGAATACTCTGATGTTGAATAAGAAATGAGAGGCTACTGAAGACTTTCAGACATTTGTTACATTCATACTGTTTCTCGATAGTGTGAATTCTTTGATGTCTAGTAAGGTGTGAGCTACAGCAAAAAGCTTTCCCACATTCACTACATTCGTAAGGTTTCTCCCCAGTATGAATTTTCTGATGGTGAATGAGAGATGACCTATGAATGAAAGCCTTCCCACATATACGACACTCATAGAGTTTTTCTTGAGTATGAATTCTTAGGTGTTCAATGAGATGTGAAACACGACTAAAAGACTTTCCACAGTTCATACATTCATAGGGTTTCTCCCCAGTGTGGGTGCTTTGATGATTAGTAAGTGACGAAACATGGCTAAATGCCTTCCCACAGTCAATACATTTGTAAGGTTTCTCTCCACTATGGCTTATCTGATGTCGAGTAAGGGATGAGCCATGGCTAAAAGTCTTCCCACATTCACGACATTTATACGGTTTCTCTCCAGTATGAATTCTCCAGTGGCGATTAAGGATGGACTGTTTGCCAAAGGCCTTTCCACATTCACTGCATGTATAGATTTTCTCTCTAGTGTAAGTCTGGTGAACGGTCAGAGATTGGCTCTGGCTGAAGCCTGCCCCACTTTCATCAGAATCATCAGAATTCAAAAGTTTCTTCCCGCCATTGATGTTATCATTTTTTATAACTGACTTTTTTGGTAAGCTCTTCTTCAGTATATCATAGTTACATGATTTCCCTTCAGCAGAAATTCTCTGTGGTTCAGAAACAGTAGACTTTAAATGGAAGATGCTTCTAAATGTATTGTATTTGCAAACACTTTCCCCAGTGGAGCTTGCTCTAAAGGTGAGAGTCACTGGTCTGAAATGTTCTACTTGACTTCCATGCTGCCCCTCCAACTTCTCTATGTATTCTGAATCCTTATTAAAACTTAAAAATTCACAACTTTGTTTTACAGTTTTTTCTATTATCACTGTTTGGGATGAATCTTCATCATAAATGTCCTTTGTTGATAATTCCTTGTTTTCCCATCTTGATTCCCAATCTGAAATATATCAAGACAGCATAGTACTGCTTTTTTTTTTTTTTTTAACTTCTTGAAAAGAAACTTCTATGGTGGAAATAAAATTGGGTAAGAAGCCCCCAGAAAGCACATGACTCTGACAACCTATGTATTCCAATGATTTCTGAACAATGTTCAAGCAGAGCACAGAGAATGAGACGCACAGAGACAGGAACAGAGCATGATAAGGGAAATGGGTAAAATATAGGCAATCAATACGTGAAAAAAATGAAGCTATCAGAAAGAAAATGTGGAGGGCATTCTGGATTCTAAGCCATCATTTTATGCTTATACTCATGTGAAAGATAACATTTTGTCCCACGGCCTTCTCCAACCTTCAATTAATCTGAATTTGCTATAGGATCAGTGTGCTTAAAATGTAGAATTGATACTACTACAATTAAACAGTTATCATAACAAAAAACAAAATCTAAATGCTCATTATGGCTCACAAAGATTTAGCTTTCTGCATTTACGTAGATCTGTGTGAATTTTATGGTCATTCACTGGATGTTAGAAAATATTATTCCTAGAATTATTCCTGTATGTTCGTTACTTCCTGTAACTTATGTTCATATTTGATCTATTAAACTTAGCTTTAGAGGAAGTGATCTTCCATCTAATTGACAGCTTTTCTTAGCCTAAAACCATCAGTATGTTCTTCCTTCACTAGACTTAAGAATAATTGGCCTTATTTTGTCTTGCATAAAATAACAATTTAAATTACTAATGACTCTAACTTTGATTAGATGACATAAGAAATACAAATAATAATTTGAGATGAAGGAATGATTATTTTGAAATCTAAGCTAAATATCCCTTAATTTCATTTATATTTGGGATCTCTGAAGACAGTATCCCTAAAATGCCTCTATTCCCACTAAAAGCATCTTTAACAAAGACTTCCTTTGCCTGATTCACCATAACTCACCTGGAAACATACCTTTTGACAGTTTTTTCTCCACTATCCAGGGCTCTTTTCCATCCTCCAATAAAGTGATCACATATGGCTTAGTTACGGAAAGACCTGCTTATGGGAAGAATATAGAACTTGTTTAAGCTGTGGTCCTCAAGGATGAGAGGCCATCACAGGAGGGACCAAAGTAAGGCTTGAAGGATGCTCACTGAAATGGAACAATAAGCTTCAGGCAGGGCACAAAAGAGCTGCAAGTTTCCTTGGGAACATGGTATAGAAATTCAGCCATTTACTTAGAAGACTATCCAGCAACTCAGAGTGGCAAAAGAAAAGAGCAGAAGGGCAGATATCCTTACCTAGAGAGACCAGGTTCTCATAATTCTGGACCATCACATCCTTGTATAAATCCCTCTGAGCAGAATCTAGCCATCTCCATTCTTCATGAGAGAAGTCTATAGCCACATCGCTAAATGTCACCTGAAACAACAATATATTTAAGCTCAATCATAGCCCAGGCGTCTGTCATTGTACAAGGGGTAAAATTACTCTGGAAGAAATGGAACAAGAGTCAGGAGTTGTGACAATGATCAGGAATCGGATCTCAGGTAAGTAACAAATGGATAATTATGTACTTGGCATTGTTATACAATACAGGGAAGAGACAAATATTAATATAAGAGCTTTGCTTCAGGAGAGTTAATTTTGTCAAAGGGAATAGAATTGTACAAATTTTTAAAAATCAGCCTTCAACACTTGACAGCATATAGTCAAGTATTTAGTTATGTCTTTTATAGCAGTAAGTGCTGGGTAAGTAATAAATGAAGCTAAAACGATTTTCTCTCAAACGGGATACTCAAGATGATCCACTAAGGTTCTAGGAAAAAAGAATGATCCAGTGGGTTCAGAAAAAAGACATCTTCATGTTAAAGATATACACTGCTATGGTTCGATTGTGTTCCCCAAAGCGGGGGACCATTGTAACAGCATTAAGAGGGGAGACTTTTAAGAGGTGACCAGGCCACGAAGGCTCTGCCCTCATAAACGGATTGATGCCATTATCATGGGAGGGGTCCCGTATAAGAGGACGAGTGAGTCAGCCCCCCCCCTTGTCCGTCTCTCTGTCCTCTCTTTGCTCTTCCACGATAGGATGACACAGCAAGAAGCCCCTCACCAGATTCCTGCCCCCTGAAGTTGGACTTCTCAGCCTCCAGAACCGTGAGAAATAAATTTCTATTTATAAATTAGTCTGTGGTATTCTGTTATAGCTGCACAAATTGACTAAGGCATACACATAACTGATTCACAAATGAAAAAGAAAAATTTACGGTGTATGCTTAAACTTTGTATTGGTAGTCATTCTATAATTAAAGTAATTTGAGACCTTTTCATTCATGGTTTCATGTCAGAGGTACTCCTTAAGAGGACCTTAATGTAAAGTAAAAAAAAAAACGGCACATTTTAAGGAAAATATTCTAAGGAAATGCTCACAGATGTGCTTAGAAATTTCTTAAGTACTCATTCACAATATTATTTAAAATAGTGAAACTTTAGAAAAAGCTTAAATGTTCAGTAATAGCTTATTGAGTAGTCAAATAATAATACGTACAAAATACATGCATTTAAAAGGGCATTGTTACTCCCTTTCATTTGTGACTTTGTTGGCTGTGCTAGGTTTTTTGCTCCAACAGTTGTTGATTCAATATTGTATTACTGCATTTGGATATTTTGCATGTATGTTCACCAGTGACTCTGGTCTTTGGTTTTAAAGGTGAAATTTACCTTTGTCTGGTGTTGGCAAAATAATTTAAAAAATCAAATCTCCTGACAATGCAGAAAATCCTCTCCACAAATGTAGAAATGAAAGAAAACCGTTTTGTTATTGAATAAGCATTAAGTCACACTGTGATACACTTCACAGGCAATCCACTGAGTACAAGGACAGAAAGAAATCTCATCATTTATAAAGCCAGGCAGATACAATCCGTTACATACATGTTTTCAAAACAAATGATAACTTGTCCTCAGTAAAAGGACTTGACAACACAATTTGCTACACATAATTCATCCTAAATTCACCTGTTAATTAGTGACCACTGTGTGAGTTAATTGCCTTTATCCCAAATAAAAATAACATTTCTCTTATTTTCATGACAAGCAGGTCATTATAACTTAAAGCAAGGTGCCTAGGCTAAACTCCTACACACACAGGGAAACAGGGGCTCTATCTTCCTTGATATTTGTATCTCAAAAAAGATGGCTCCAAGACCCTTAAGAAAGACTTTACTGACTAGTAAAACTGGCAAGAGGCATATTTGGCTTTTAAAAAGATTTACATGGCCGGGCGCAGTGCCTCACGCCTGTAATCCTAGCACTCTGGGAGGCTGAGGCGGGTGGATCACTCAAGGTCAGGAGTTCGAAACCAACCTGAGCAAGAGCGAGACCCCGTCTCTACTAAAAATAGAAAGAAATTAATTGGCCAACTGAAAATACATAGAAAAAATTAGCTGGGCATGGTGGCGCATGCCTGTAGTCCCAGCTACTCAGGAGGCTGAGGCAGGAGGATCGCTTGAACTCAGGAGTTTGAGGTTTCTGTGAGCTAGGCTGACGCCACAGCACTCACTCTAGCCTGGGCAACAGTGTTAATCTGTGTCACAAACAAAAAAAAAAAAAAAAAATCTACATGAACTTCAAAGGGACAGGGAAAGGTTTTACACTTACAGGTTTTTCTCAGGGAAATACTCTAAGAAAAGGGGGTTGGGGGGTTCTTTCCCTTTTGGCACCAAGGATAATTCTGTTTTTCAAACTTGTATTTGTACTTATCCAAGCATTAGGGTTATGCTAGCCTGATCAAAGGAACTGAAAATTTTTCAATCTTTTCCTACTTTCCACAATGACTTTTAAAGATTAGCTTTTACAAATCTCACTTGATAAACCAAATAAAAATTCAATGCTATAAAAATACATAAAACACCATATTTTATTCTATAAATGCAAAGACATCTCTTACTTTGTTTTGAACACATATTAAAGAATGTCACTGTATTAATGACTTCTAGAGGAAAACCCACATAATCTCATCAGTAGATACTCTTTTTATTTAGAGCAGAGTTTCTCAACCTTCACACTGTTGACATTTTGGCCTGGATAATTCTTTGTTGCTGGGAGGTGTCCTGTGCACTGCAGGATGTTGAGCAGTATCCCTGGCCTCTACCCACTAGATGCCAGGAGCAACATCCCACCCTTACCATGATTGTAACAACCAAAACCCCAAAATGCCTCTAGACATTACCAAATGTCCCAGTGGGTAGGGTCAAAGGTGACAAAATTGCCTCTGTTTGAGAACCAGCACTTTAGAAAACTTGTGCAGCTCCTTGAAAGACCCTTTTAGGCCTCTCTACCTATGCACACGGTGATCCCCCAGTTCCATGTAACTTCACTTCCTACCTCTTCCTCTCTGGGACGACGGGCCACCCAAACCCAGCTCCAGCCTCATTTCCCCAGGGATGCTTCTTTCTTCTCCTTCAACTGCCTGGGCACCCTGTGGTGTTCACTTGTCTTTGTCACCTCAAGAACTCAGAATATCTGTCCTAGCACTTATTTTAATTTCTTATGCTTTCTTACTTTTCTGCCAGTCCTGCACTGCTCAATACAGTAGCCACTAGCCAATTTCCCTACATAAATTTAAATCAATTAAAATGTAAAAATAATATAATTAAATAAAATTGAAAACTCAGTTCCTCAGTCGCTCTAGCCACAGGTCAAGTACTCACTAGTCACGGGGGGCTGGTGGCTACCATGCTGGCACATACAGAACATCTCCGCCGAAGTAGAAAGTTCTCTGAGACAATACTACCCTGAATCATGAAGCCCCGTGTGTCAGTGTACACCCAAATCCATGTACAGTTTTTCTTAAGAGGTGCTTCTTAAGTATTTAGCAGATGAATCAATCAATGATTTGGGGATTAGTTCATTCTAGCTTTTACTTTTTAAAAAAAATAGTTTTTTCAATTCTAATTATCTAATTTTCCCAAGAAATCAGACTCTGCCCAAGACGCACATCTGCTACTCATGTCCTCTCCTGTGCGGGCCTCACTTTGTAGCACATGATTCTGCTCCATTATTTTTTCAGCATTCATTTTATTCACTCAACAATTATTTACTAAATGTCTGTTTTGTGCCAGGTACCACTCTGGTTACCGAATGCATTCCTCCCACCAGGAGGAGACAGACAGTGACCACACGCATATACTAAACAGAGTGCATCAGCCGGTGAGTGGTACGTGCTACGGAGAATAACAAAGCAGTGATGGAGGAGGGGCAGTAATAGGCAAGGGAAGATGTGGGGAGAAAGTAACCACAGAGCAAAGATGTGACATGCAAGCTCATACACAGCTAGGGGAAGGATATTCCAAGCCATCTGCTCGGTACAGCAACTTCCAGGGCCTGGAGGCAGTGGCTGGAGCTCACAGGGACAAGGAGGCAGAGCAGGAAGGTGGGATCAGAGCGGTAACAGCCTCATTGTACAAAGCTTTACAGGTCATCGCAGGACTCCGATTTCTATTCTGAGTTAGGGCCACTGAAAAATTTTAAGTTGAGGAATGACAGGAATTTATATGACAACAGGATCACTGTGGCAGCTCAACTGAGAACAGACTGAAGAGCATCAGGGGCAGATGCTGGGAATCCAGCCAGGCGGCTACTGCAATGATCCAGGTGGCCTGGAGTGGGGTGGCAGTGGTGGTGGCAGTGACGGGGTAACTAAGGGTCAGATCCTGTACATATTCTGCATATATTCTAGATCTATTAATAACTAGAGTATCTGAATGTGAGTTCAAAGTGAAAAGGAAGAATCAAGGACGACTCCAAACATCTCTCGATTTGAGCAACCGGAAGGATTGGTAATGCTTTTACAACCATAAAGCAAATAACCTAAAATTCCAAACTTGCATTTTGGGCTGTAATAAAAAAATTTTGGCTCAAGACTCTAGAAAGCCCTCTAGCAGAAAACTACAGAAAAGAGGAGCACCGGGTGAGAAGGACAGTACTTTGGGGCTTTCCTGTGGGCTCCATCCTTTCCTGCAATGAAAGGAACCACAGATCCAGTTCCATTTAGGATTTTCTTAGGTGGGAAGAGGCAGGTGAAGCAAAGCAAACTCAAAGAGTCCTTATGAGAAAGCGTTTCAGGAAGATCTGGGGACCAACCGACTTACCTGAGACATTACTTTGCATTTTCCAGTAGTCAACTCAGTCTTCTTTCCAGGCTCTTGCTTTATAGACGGGCAGTGTCCCGAGAAGGCATAGGAAGGGCAGGAAAAAGCAGCCATGAAAAACCAGGCTTATCTTGCAGCTCTGTGACACACCGTGATCGAAAAGCACACCGGGAATCTGGGTTCCAGCCTTTCCCTTTCAATCAACAGGGTGTTTCTTGGCACGGGGCAACTAACCATTTACCAGGTGCCACCCGCGAGGAAAAATAACTCTTCTGTGCATAAGAGGCAGACTCACAAAACAACGGTAATAATTTTAAACATCAGATCGTTCACTCTTCTCCACTATGCGTCGTGGGCACTCACATTATCCCAGATTACTCTTCTAAATGATGACAAAACTGGAACTCACAGCGGGAAAGGGTCAGTTTCGTGGCTAGATGACAAAAACAGACGTATTCGGCGTTTGCTCTAAGAACGACGCACGCTCGCCCGTTCTGCTCTCACAGCGGCTCTGCAGGGGGAGCGTCGTCCTTGCAGGACACGGAGGCCCAGAGGAGCCCAGCCCGAGGTCACACCGGGCGCTAGGCCCGGGGCCCGCCGGCCGCCGCCCTGGGGACCCACACCCGGCGGCTCCGCCCTGGCACGGAGGCGTCCGGAGACGGCACCTCCGCGTCCCTGACGCGCCGGGTCGCCGCAGAGCCGACGGCGGCCGCCGCCCTCCCGGAACTGCACCGCCCGGAGTCCCCCTGGCTCTCGGGAGCCTGCCCAGGCCCGCGACTACGGTGGGACAGACCAGGAGCGACGCTGGCGCCGGAGCGACATTTCCCAGACTCCTCCGCCTCCGGGACCAAAGTTAACGGGCACCGAGACGGGCCGCCTCAGGAAGACCACACTTCCCAGCGGCCCCCGCGGCTGCGCGGACTCGGCGCCCAGCGAGAAACACGGCCCGGCTTCCGAAAACTTTACACTCGCTGCGGCCGGACGGGCGTCGAGGGCGCACGGTCGTCTTCTGGTGCACTATACTCCCCGGGACCAAGGGCAGCCCGCTGTCTGCGCTGTGAGGACAATGGCGCCCGGGCCACAAAACTACACTTCCCAGAAAGCTGTGCGGCCGCAACAAGGTCTTCCGGGTCACCCGTGAGCGCCCAGATTCGTGATCCTCCCGGGACGTGCGCAGCCTTGCCGGTCCCGCGCCGTGCAAGAGCTGGCCTTTGCGGGGAGGGTCTGCTCTCATCCGAACCGTGTCGCCACGCTGTGCCCTGTGGCTGGCCTGGCACAGCTACGGTTCGCCAACCAAGGACGTTTCCTGGAAACTCATGCGGACACGTCATGTCCGTGACACCAATGACTGCCGTTCTGATATATGTTACATCCCGGCGGAGGACTTGAAAATATGGAACTCCAGGGAGCGCTTTGAGAACGATGACCCTCATCCTGTCAGTCTACTAGGTGTGATACTGTGACTCTTTGTGGCTTAAATGTGCATTTTTAAGTTTATTAATGAGATTGGCAATCTTTTCATGTCTGTTGGCCTTAGTATTTCTTTGAGAATTGCACATCTTTTGGTCAATGTTCTTTTAGGTTAGTGTTCCTTTTAATGTTAAAATACAAGTGACACAGAAAATAATTGAGATTTTAAGGAGAGAGTGCAGAGGCTAGGCTATTCTAGCATATTAGGAATTGCCCCTCCCCCCAAGAATCCTGGGCTCACTACTGAATTCAGTAACAATATAGTTTCTGGAATTTTGCATAATGTTTCTGGCTATGAAATTCTTAAATTTTTTTCTGCTTGGGATGTGTTGAACAACTTGAATCTGTGAAGTGTCATCTTCTTCTGCTCAGCAAACTCTTTCTTTTTCATGTTATATACGCCTCTTCTCCCTGTTCGTTCTCTCCCTTGTGAGAGAACTAGCTAATCATAAAGTGTTTGCTCTTCTCTGCCTTGCCTTCCCCACGGAAACCCCAATAAGGACCATGGCCTGTGCCCTTCCCTGGCTCCTTTCTGGCTCCTGACCAACACCAGTGCTCTCCACGTGGCTCTGTGCAGCACGGTATGCCCCTTCTCTTGGGAAATATAAGTAATAAATCCTTCCTTGTATGGCACTGGCCTGTGTCATCACTCAGTCAGTGCCGTAAGTTACAATAAAATCCCCCACGTAGAACTGAGACACTGGGTCTTTTACTCCTAGGTATTAACCCAAGAGAAAGACTAGTATTAATATATGAATGTTCATAGCAGCTTTATTTCTAATAGCCCCAAACTGGAAGCAATCCAAATGTCCTTTAACAGAGGATAGAAAAACAAATTGTGGAATGTCCATACAAGAGAATACTAGTCTCATAAAACAATGCAGTACTCATACATGCAATGCGGAGGAATATCGAAATAATTATGCTGCATGAAACAAAAGCAAAAAAGAGTAAACCTTTTATTATTCCATTTATATAAAATTTTATAAAAGGAAAAGGAGTTTATAGTGAAAGACAGCAAATCAATGGGAATGGGAATGGGCAGCCAGAGACGTATGGAAAGAGGGATTTTAAAGGAGAGGAACTTTGGGGATGTTCATTATCATGGGTATATATTAATACACTAGATAAAACATCACATCTTACATCTTAAATATGCACAGTTTACCGCACATCAATTATACCCCAATAGCTATAGATACAGAGCTTTAAAAAATGGTTCTACATAAAAATCTGGATCTCCTACTTCTCTTGAAGAGCTAGTCATTTTGGCAAACATATACTGAATCCATCATAACTCTGCTCATCCTTTGAAAAGGAAAGCCCTGCTTCAATGGAAGCAAAGACCAGCAAGCAATAAAGGTTCTTTGTGAGTCATAAAAGTCTAGATTAGACTAAAGTCTATGCCTAGATTATAATCTCTGTCCTGTCTCCATTTTCTTGCTTGTATGAAATGGCCTTGAAGCAATCAGCCTAAATAGCTGATTCATCAATCCAGAAAACATTTAGATTATTTGCTCTGCCAGTGACTTTGTCCATAGGAGTGACTAAATCTAGAAGTCCTGAGAATATCTGTATACCCTCATCCCTCACAGCTGGAGTGAGCAGAATATTTCTGGAAGCACTTTTAAATGGGGAACACATCCTCTAGTTTGCTGCCCCCAACTCTGTTAACCACAACCAGTGTGTGAATGTAATTACGGTGGACTTCAACGGCCTCAGACCACTCATGATTTCCTCCAGGGAGGGGAGACAGTACAGAGGTCTGCCTTCACTGAGCACAGTGGGTAACCTGATACACACTTGCTGGCTGGCAAAGGTGAAATGGCTTTTGCCACAGGTACTGGCAGTGATGTAACTCAGGCAAGGGCCCTGGGCAGGCAAGAAAGTGCAATGCAGCTCCTGAAAGCTGCCCACCTACCTGACACTCACAAGGAATCTCTCCAATATGCATGTCCAGATGTGAGATTCAGCTTTTGCCTGGTGGCTGCGTCACAAAGGTTACTCTCAGAGCTTCTCCCCAGTGTCACTCATTATGTTGACCAGGGAGGTAACACTCTGCCTGTACTCCAAGGCCTTTCTCCAGGGTGAACTTTCTGGTACTAAATGGGAGAAGGCCATTGGCTGAAGGTTTTTCTCCAATATGATTTCTTTGATGTTTAATGAGGCTGGATTTGTGGCTGAAGAATTTCCTACATTCGCTGCACTCATAAGGCCTTTCTCCAGTGTGGACTCTCTGGTGTTGAACAAGCGTAGACTTAAGGCTGAAGGCTTTCCCACATTCGCTGCACTCGTAAGGCCTTTCACCAGTGTGGACTCTCTGGTGTAAAATGAGGCTGGATCTTTGGCTAAAAGATTTCCCACACTGAGTGCATTTATACGGCCTTTCGCCAGTGTGAACTCTCTTATGTGCAATAAGGCCGGAGCTCTGGCTAAAGTACTTCCCACATTCAGTGCAGTTATAAGGCCTTTCTCCAGTGTGGATTCTCTGATGTCGGACAAGTGTGATTCTGCGGCTGAAGAATTTCCCACATTCGCTGCACTTGTAAGGCTTTGCTCCGGTGTGAATTCTCTGGTGTTCGATAAGACCCGAGCTTTGTCTAAAGGTTTTCCCACATTCACTGCATTCATAAGGCCTTTCTCTAGTGTGGCTTTTCTTGTGCTGAACAAGTCTGCATTTCTGACTGAATGCTTTACCACATTCAGTACACTCATGAAGCCTTTCTCCAGTGTGAATTCTCTGGTGTTGGACGAGTCTGTGTCTGTAGGTGAAGGCTTTCCCACATTCACTGCATTCATAAGGCCTTGCTGAGACATGAACTCTACGGTGTATAGTAAGGTTGGAGTAATGGTTGAAGAACTTCCCGCAGTCGCTGCACTCATAAGGCCGTGCTCCACTGTGCACTCTCTGGTGTACGATCAGGCTAGAGTTGTGACTAAACAGTTTTCCACATTCACTGCACTTGTAAGGTCTTTCTCCAATATGGACTCTCTGGTGCTGAACGAGCGTGTGTCTGCTGCTGTAGGCCTTCCCACATTTGCCGCACTCGTAAGGCCTCTCTCCAGTGTGAAGTTTTTTATGCCGAACAAGGTGGGTGCTTTTGCTGTAGGCTTTTCCACATTCACTGCACACATAAGGCGTGAAACCCATGTGAACTCTCTGGTGTACAACAAGGTTAGATTTACGGCTAAAGAATCTTCCACATTCGTGGCACTCATAAGGTCTTTCTCCACTGTGGACTCTCTGGTGTTCATGAAACCTACTTTTGTGTCTGTAGGCTTTCCCACATTCACTGCACGTGTAAAATCCTTCTGCAGTGTGAAAGGCCTCTTTGCACTGAGTCCTTCTGGGTGAGTTCTCCTTGCTGTAAATGGTCTGTTGCTGGAGAAGGGCTGAGCTGGGCAGGAGGTCCTTCCCACCGTCGCCACATGTGAAGGGATCCTCTGACACGTGGACTCCGCAGTTCTTACCAAACGCAGCCCTAACCTCATCCCTCCTGAAGTAGTTCTCTCCAGTGAGCTGCTTCTGATGCCGGAGGATGTTTGTGCTAAACCAGAATTGTCTTCCACGTGTTCCATACGTGTGTGATTTGTGCCTGGTGTGCATTCCCTGGTGCTCAGCCAGGAGCAAAACATCTTTCATGACTGGGCTCCAAATCCCACAAGGGTAGGCTTTTTGGGTGGCGAGACCTGCCTTGGGAGCCCTGACCTGTGACACTCCTTGAGAAGGTGCCTCCTCATTCTCCATTCGAAACCAACAACCTGGAAGCAGAGAAACGTTGTTGAAGTGTACGTACACTCTGGCAGGAGGGGCAGCCCCAAAGCAGTGTGTATCTTACAGATCCAGGAATGAGTTCATGAAACTCTTGGGATGAAAAGGGGCTGCAGCTAGGGTGAGAGAGTCTGCTGTACTGAGCCTGGCGACATCATACAACGGGGAAGTCCCCCGTGGGGCAAGCATACAGTGATAGGCCACAGCACAGGAAGGAGAGGCTGAATCTCCAACTCACTTCTCTGCAAACAGCTTTCAGCTGGGGCTTGTCTGCTGGTGACTCATGAGCACTGAATAGAAAGGTATGTCCAGACCCAGGAAGACCAACTACAGCTGAGTAGCTGTTCGGGGACTCCTTGGGCTATGTGCACATCTCACAGCACATTATGTGTGGCGCAGAGCCAAACAACACTGCAGAGAGAGCTGTGGACAGGAATGGGGGAGACCTGAATGCCAGAGAGGTGGGGGCCAGTCCTGGCTAGAGGTCAGAGTAGGAATGACAAGTGGGCAAAATGTCAAAAATGAGGCTGAAATGCAGAAATGAGTTAAGGCCCCTGTCCTTGGTACAAAAACAATCAAGGGCACCGGAAAGGTTCCTGGCATCACGAGAATTCGGCCCTTACTTCAAGCCGTCCCTCACTTCCCACCTACCAGAGCCAGTACCTCTCTGGTGTCCTCTTGCCATAGCTGGAGTCACATCTACCTGAATTTGGGAAGACACAAGTCCTAAAGGAAAGGGCAAAGCAGGTAAGTGGACAGCAGGTGCACAGAGTAACCCACCCAGTGACAGACCCCAGAAAAGAAAACTAGTATGACAACAAGAGCCTCGGAGAATGTCTTATAGGAACAGCCCAGTGGTCCCTGCAAGTAGTAACCACGTGGCACCTGCCATTCCTGGCACTGTGAGCCACAAGGAAATGCCAGCTGCAGGGAAGGGGGCAGGATTGGGGGCAGAGAGCAACACTGATCCTGGACAGTCACTCTGCCAGGGTGAGGCCAAGCCTGGTGGGATTCACTGGGTTCACTGCAAGACACCGGGTCCCCTTATTCTCCCCTGCAAGGCTTCAGGGTACCAGGCGGTGGGGCTGCCTGGGGAGAGAATGTCCTCAGCCGAGCCCTAGCACTCGTAGCACCTTCACAAGAAAACCTAGGAAAGGAGCAATGTCCACAGCCAGGCTGTGGTGAGGAAAGCAGGCCCTAGAACAAAGGGGAAGGAAAGAGCCCAGCCGGGATGCTGAGTGAGTGTGAGGGACTTACCCAGGGAGGCCACAAGTGCAAAGTTCTCCAGCATCACATCGCGGTACAGGAGTCTCTGAGTCTCATCAAGAAGCTTCCACTCCTCCCATGAAAAGTCCACAGCCACATCCGCAAAGGTCACGCTGCCCTACCACGATAGGGAAAGCAGTGTCCCGGAGCTGCCTCTCTCCCCAGGACCCTCGGTCTATCCTTTGTCCCCCAAAATATCCCCTCTTTTCTCCCCCTCATCCCCAGGTCACCTCACAGGAGATATCAGGCCAAATGCTGCTGCTTCCCTCTCCCTCCTCACGGTCCTACTGATCGCCACATTGGCCCACATCAACCACTGGCATGTGTGCAGATAAATGCCAAACAAGCTCTGGGCCTGGCACAAAGGGCCCTACCCCTTCTCCTGCCAGCAATTCCCTTGGTCATGCCTCCCAGACCAATGCCTCCCAACACAAGCCAACAGGGGCTCAGCTTTCTCCCTTAAGCTCCTAGGACCAAGTCCCTGGGACCATCAGTTCACACTCTCTCCCTTGAGCACATCACCCTTGGACCATCCCTCCCTCACATTTCTGATCTCCACTGTCACCACCAATGCCTGGCCCACACCACAGATATGTGACATCTCCACATTCCACTCTGCACGTGGCATCCAGACAGTGCTTGGGAAATGCAATCATGACTCCATCCTGCCTTAGACCTCTGACAGCCCACAAAGCCACGGAGTCCCAGTCCTGTTTTTTGTTGTTGGGTTTGTTTTCTTTTTTGTTGAGACAGAGTCTTGTTCTGTGGCCCAGGCTAGAATGCAGTGGTGTCAGCCTAGTTCACAGCAACCTCCAACTCCTGGGCTCAAGTGATTCTCCTGCCTCAGCCTCCTGAGTAGCTGGGACTACAAGTGTGTGCCACCATGTATGGTAATTCTTCTATTTTCTTGTAGAGACGGGGTCTCACTCTTGATCAAGGTAGTCTTGAACTCCTGACCCCAAGCTATCCTCCTGCCTCAGCCTCCCAGAGTGCTAGGATTATAGGCGTGAGCCACCACACCCGACCCCCAGTGCTGTTTTAAAGACCTCTCCACTCTGCCCCGCTCCTTGCTTCAATCTCAGCCACTCAGAACCATGTGCAGGCGTCAGATACCTTAAGCCCTTTCCTACTGCTGGGTTAGACACGCTGTCTTGTCACCCATCTCAGCCACCCCCTTCCCATCAAAGCCTCATTCAATGCCAGCCCCACTGGTCCCCTGGCCTTCACTGACTTTCCCATTTGTCCCTGAGCTTATCCACCAGCCTGATGCAGCTTTCCAGGCCACATCGAGAGTCACCACAAAAGCCTGGTGACCCTCCAGAGGGGTGAGTAAGTGCAGGCTCTGGCCTCACTGTCATCTCACCTCCACTGCTGCTACGCTTCCACATCCATCTCATGGCCGTTCCCCCTCGGAAGCCTTGGAATGGAAGCCACCTCCCCACCACAGCCACCACTCTCTGTCCTTGTGACACGCATCAACTCCATTCGGGTGCCCAAGACAGAGAAGCCCAGTCCTCCAATCTGACCCGCCTTTTCCTTGCTCCCAATAACTCTCGTTCTCAGTATGGCAGAAATGGATTCGTTCCCGAAAGAGCAGGTTGTTATAAAGTAAGAAGCCCCTTTGTGTTTGGCCCCTTGGCACATGCCCACCTCCCCTCTGGCCTTCCATGTTATGATGCAGCAGGAGGGCCCTTGCCAGAAGCCAGTGCTGTGCCCTTGAACTTCCCAGCCGGTAGAACTATGAGCTAAACAATCCTCTTTTCTTTATAAATCACCCAGTTTCAGGTATTCTGTTACAGCAACACAGAATGGACAGAGACAGTCCCAGTCCACATACAGGCCACCAATCTGTGGTACCTCTGACTTGAGCCCCTCCCCTGAACTCCAGACCTGTGTGTCCAGCTGTCCACTCAAGGCCTCCACTAGGGAGTCTTTATTAGAACATCTCAGACTCAACATCTAAGAACAAATCCTAACTCCTGATATTACCTCTGAAAATTACTCCTACAACCGACTTCCCCATTTCAGTTGGCATCTCCTTCCAGCTACAAAGGCCAAAAATTTTGGAGTTATCACTGACTCCTCTCTTTCTCTCTTAACTTCCATATCAGAAAGTCTAATTGGACCTACTTTAAAAACAAATCCAGAAACCATATTTTTCTCCCATATCCATAGCCACCACCCTGGAGCGGCCATCACTGATATTCACATAGACTATTGCAGGAGCCTCTTCCCTCACTCCTAATGTCTGTTCTCCACCCTGCAGCCAGAGGAAGTCTGTTAAGACCTGATTCAGATGACTGCCCCCTACTCTACTGCAAACCTTCCATGGCTCCCAACACCTTCACAATCAATTGCAGGCCTGACTCCTGCATCCCTGCTCTCTGGTCCCACAAGACAAAAGAGAGACCTGTAACAGCTGCCTGATACCTGAGCCTGTAATACCTTCTACAGGACACCCCACTGGTGGCCAGAAACTAGGCCCACTCCATATAACCCTGGCCTGGATTCATGACCCTGAGTCTGGTGAGACCCCAGAAACCTCAATCCAAAGGCCGGTAGAGTGGCAGGCATAGGGTCCTGCCACATCCTTGAGACCAGGTGAGTGGGACACGGGAAGGATGAGGACCTGAGACACCCTCTACTCACCTGTGCATGGCTCATAAGTGCTTCTGAAGCCATGGAAACCTGTGGGAAGAGTGAGACTGTGAGTGAAGGGGGCCCATGGTGGGGTCCCAAGGGCTGGAGGTGACCTCCAGCCGACTTTTTAACTTCTGGGCTTCAGTCCTTAGTGCTACCTCTTACCAGCTGTGTGACCTTGAACAAGGATTCAACCTCCTTGTGCCTCAGTGTCATCTGTAAAATGGGCATGAGACTGGTACCAAGCTCACAGGGCTGCTGTTGGTATCAAATGCATTAGCACATGTCAAGCGGTAAGCGTGGGCTATTACTGCCACAGAATTAAGGCTGCTGTCAATGTTTTCAGTACAAGCGATACGATGGGTTTTTGAAACTTTGGATGCATGGCATACTTACCTTGTAAGTATTTATAAGAATGTAATATTTATGACTTTTTAGTATCTTAATATACTGCCTTGTGGTATATTACGGTATGAACTAAATATTAAGTGCTTGCATAAAGTTAACTTGTTAAAATCACACAATTAAATGTTTAATTGTCTACCTATATGTACACATTTAGAGGAATACTGATCTCTTTTTTTTTTATTTCAGAGTATTACAGGGGTTACATAAATTGCCCTTGCACTGCCCGAGTCAGAGCTACAAGCATGTCCCTCCCCCAGACAGTGTGCACCGCATCCACTGGGTGTGAATTTACCTATTGAAACAAGTGGTTGTTACATAAATTCACAAGTTAAAAATGGGGAGTTGGGCGGCAGCTGTGCGGGCCAGGTGGCTTCTGGTTTTCTAGCCTTAAAAACCCACCTGTAATTGGATCACTTCTCCCCATTCTATTGCCACCACTCTGGCCCAGCAGCAGCTCTCCTGGAGTCTGTTGCAGTGGCTTCTCCAAGGTCTCCCCATACCCACTCTCACAAACCCTCCCTCCCTCCCATCCCCCAGTCTGTTCTCTGAGCAGTCTTTGGGAATTTTTTAAAATCTTAGTCTCTCTGTCCACAACCCTCCATGGCTACCAGCACCCTCAGAATGACATCACAGTGACTCAGGCAACTGCTGTGAACTAAAATAAAATCTTAAGGCTCACCCTCTCACTGGCTCACTGAATGGACCCCCTCATGGCCAAAAGAATATCCTAAAACTAAATTGCCTGCCAGGAGGAGGAAGGTCAGACATGCCACATCATGCCCCCTTCTCTTCTTGGGCACATCCTTTGTAACCCATTAACAGGCCTAAGGGTATGCAAGACAAACCTGCAGGTCCTCAATTTATACAACAAATACATGTCCGGTGGCTTGTCTCTGATTAACAGCTCCTTATGTTAAAACATTCCAAGCCTTTAGACAAAGCTTCATGTCTTTAACCAATTACAAGTCAAAGAATCTTTAAACCCACCTATAACCTGTAAGCCACCCCCCCCCCTTGAGATGGCCCACCTTTTCGGGCCAAACCAATGTGTGCCTCCCAAGTATTGATTTATGACTTTATCTGTAACTCCTGGCTCTCTGAAATGTATAAAACCAAACTGTAACCCAGCCACACCGATTCCACTTGCTTAAGGCTTCTTGGACGTGGTCCGGTTCATGGTCCTCAAATTTGGCTCGGAGTAAATCTCTTTAAAATTATTTTACAGAGTT
>CAUYRT010010051.1:0-20491 GCA_963574885.1 Lepilemur ruficaudatus
TCACAGATCCTACTAGGGATGGAGATATATATTTTCTCATTTACAGTCTCATAAGGAGAATTTAATGACAAACTTTCTTATCCAAACCGCAGGGCTATGGTTAGGAGGGAGGGAGAGGGAGAGAGGGGGAGAGAGAGAGAGAGAGAGAGTGTGTGTGTGTGTGTGAGAGAGAGTGTGAGAGAGAGAGTGTGAGAGAGAGAGAGAGAGAGAGAGAGAGAGAGAGAGAGAGAGAGAGAGAGAGAGAGAGAGAGAGAGAGACAGAGTATGAATTCCTCTATGGAAGGGTCCTTGTGTTACATACCATTAACTTAATCCTATGGTCCCCTGAGATAACACCAAGTTTATTCTCCACTGTGTTCAAGCACATAACTTGCAACCTGAATCCTGCTTTCTGTGTTGACATAAAAGCAAGTCAGGTCAGGAGTGCCTGAGTGTGTCTTGAGGCTCTATCCTTTTCCTCTCTGGTCTAGTCTGCTACCTGTGGAAGCGTGAGGTCCCTAACACCTAAAATAGTAACTCATCGCTCCTCTAAGAGATACATAAGTGAAATGAGCTGATGGAACTAAATATGTAGCACGTGTGGTTCAGAAGGACTTGCTTTAAATTCTGTGAAGACACAGACAGCACCCAGACCATATCATTTGCCGCAACTAGCCAAAAGCAAGGGCCTAAAATAATATGAAACAGGAAAGAGAAATTTATATTAACCTTAATTTTCTCTTAAGAAGGAAGCTGTATTTGTTTAGAAAAACTCCCTTATAATAGAAGGCTAGACCACAGCCCAGCTTGCCTTAATGTGGGTAAAAATATTCATGCTAGATGAGTGAAGAACGAATGTACCCAGGTGGGGAAAAGAAAAGAGAGAAAAAAGAAGAGAGTGGGCAACTGCACACTTTGCCATGTGACTTTCTTGGGAATCCCCTAAAACTTTGATAAAGTTGTTAAAACTCACCAAATTCTTGAAAAAAAACATTTTTATGGAACTTAATGAGGAGCTTTGTGCCACGTTTTGAATGGCGTGAAGCTAAAGCAATAAACTTGGTAACAGGGGAAGCAGAGAAGCGGACAGAGGAGCGTGCTTGTTCCTGAGCACCGCAATCGGATTCCAACACAGTTTAAGCAAGTCTTTAACAGATAGGGGCCGGTGCCCAGGGGCATGTGGGTAACACAGATTTTTGATGAGTGGCCAGTGAATGTAAATTTATCAACTAAAACTTTGGTCCACAAACAATGTGCAGCACTTACTTTGCATTTATAAAGCTGCAGGTGTTACATACAGCTCTGTTACTTGAGTGGTGGGCATGCACAAGTCATTTCAAAAGACTGGGGTCACAGAAAAAGAATCTTTCTGGCTTACAGGCAATTCCTAAGAACTTTTCCCTTAATTGATTAAAGGATATCCATTGCTGATTTCACTATACTGCAAAGAAACTCAAGCTGTCCTGAGACCAACAGTCAACTCCACTGGGGTTAGTGGCAGAATTCCTCCTTGGAAAAGTCTTTACTGATGCACTATTCAACATCACGGTTTTCAATATGTTTCAGGCCATGAAAGACCAGCACACCTTCTAACAATAACTTTATTTCCAGCTGTTTTCCACAAGAAACTAGCCTGTGAAGCAGACCACACCAGTGTACTGCCTATCACAGGGTAAACCAGGCAACTATCTTATCCAGTGTTGTCCGAGCATGAGTAGTTTCATGCCATCCCTGAACACACCAAGGAACAAAGAGACGACAATCTCCAACACAAAGCTTAGCAACTCCAAACCAACCCACCTAATAAACAGAGTCAGAGGAAAGGACAGAGAAGACATTAAAGGAGGAGGAATGAAAATAGCTTCACTGAACTGAATCAACTGACATCCTCCATGAGCTGTAAAGCTGAATCCTGTTTCCGTAGAGAGATCTTAACAATGTAAAGTTCCCATATTAAGTGATGTTCACATAAGTCCTGAAACTACTAGACTCTCTCGGAACAGTAACATTAACAGAATCTCAAAGCCTCTTTCAGCAAAAAAATCAATTTCGACACTTCCTTCCTCCCCAGCCAAAGAGTAGTCGAGCAGGATGGTTTTCTACCTCGTAAAATACAATAGAATAACCTACATATCTACTGGACCAGAAACGGTTTCTATGACTTATGTGTTTGTTAGCTCTGTTCCAAGTCCCAGAAATCAAAATTAACTTTCCCATGGGGATCACCCGATCTGTGATCTTTAATGCACCCTTTGTTAAAGAGGCCAGGAACAGGAGGAAGAAAGCTACTCACCATTTGAGTGCTATACCAGTACAGGGATGACCCCTTCAGCACCACCCAGAACTTTTTCCATTTGTTGCTTAGGAAACTTCCCTTTTCCTTTTTCTTATACAGCCATCCTTGGCAATCAGCATGTCCCAGATCTTTACATGATATCCTCCTCCGACTCATCCTGAAAAGACCTGCAACAATTACATGAAGAGGTAGTTAAAGTATTACCCTGATTTATGTGACACAGTGAAAGGCAACTCTTAATTGTTTACTTCCTGGGAGTTGGGTTTTCCACTAAGATTTATGCAAAGTTAATGCAAAAAGCCGGGAGGTGGGGGGGGAGAGCATGTATCTGTTTTATTTTTAAAAATTCATCTGATGCTTAGAAGGTTCAAGATATAGCCAAAGAAACAGTGAGACTAATATACAAGTATTAGTCTAAGAATATCATTCACCAAGAATAAGTTGAACAAATCAAAATCCCGAGGCTGGCAGGCAGATCATTGCAGTTACCCAGCTCCTTTCAAGAATAATAGCAGTAGTTACCCGAGAGACCTTAAAGGGTTAATGCCCACCTAAAAACACAGCTACTTCCAGACTCAGAGCCAGCTTTTCTAAGCTCTGTTGACATACCACGAGGGATTAATCCAAATGAACAGCATGTCGTCATTTCTTCAGATCGATTCAAAAATAGCCAAAATTAATCTGTCTGACACCTCCACATATTAGCGGTAAAACAGACAAAAATCTGATCCCAAGGAAGACATCCGCGAGAAAATCCACACTCACAAGCAAGGGGATAAAGAAACAAAAGAGATCTAATTACCTTGAGTTTTCTTCCTCGGCTTCTGACGCAAGGGAACCTGCTGAAAATGCAGGAAGGAAAGAAAAGAGGAAATTTCTGATTGTGTTGTAACATTTGTAAAGAGAGAAGGAGGGAGGAGGTGGCAGTGTTTATGAGCAGGATGGAATCTAAAAAAAACTCTCCAGGCAGAGCTAAGGGGAGCTTAGAGCTGAGGCACAAAATGTGCTAATTAGAATCAATATACATCCAGCAGAACCTGAAAAAAAAAGTCACAGAGCATTTATCACTAATGTTTCCTGTTCCCGCCCACAGGCTGCTCTCTCACTACCACTTTGGTCATGATGGCACGGTGTTCACGGAAGTTTTTGAAAATCATAAAATAGTTCCCCTTTTATGTTTTAGTGAGAGGAGGAAAAATACATCCTGCGTCTATTCTTGCAATTTCTAAATAATGACAATTATTTAAATAAACCTCAAAGATAAGCGCTACCGTCTCAAAATATTACAGGTTCATTTGGGACTATTAAATCATGATCCTGCTACCACACAGGGTTACACCTAAACCACATGAATTAAATATCCCAGAAGAAGAAATTCCACAACCTCTTTTAGTGAGATCTCTGTGGATCCTCCTCATCAGGAAATTCTTATTTATAGCCAAATTTAAATTTTTATTCTGTTTTTAAGTATCTCTGAATTTTTCTTACATGTTTTATGGGAGATAAATTAGCTACCACCTACTATTTTGTACTAGCTTTTTAAATATTCACGTCAGACATAAGACAATATATCTGAAATACACATTTTATTCACAATCCATTTTAAACAAGTGTAAAAGAGCAGATTACCAGCAAAAAGGAAACAAAAAAAAATGCCTTCAGATGGCCGTGTGTGTCTGTGTGTGTGTGTGTGAACAGAGAGAGAGAGAGAGAGAGAGAGAGAGAGAATTTTGGCTTAAAGAAGTTTCCTTTTTCCTCTACTATACCTAAGCTGAATTTATTCATGTTTAAATGACAATCTTTTATGTTAACATGTAGAGAATTCAGAAAAAAACAGTATACAATTGAAAAGCAGTTCTAAAAGTTGGTGTGTAATCTTATAACAGCATCTTGTAAGTTATTCTAGATGTGCCTGCCCTGTATTCTACATATCTAATTATTGATCTAATAGCTATTGCATATGGCTCTATGTTTGAAGAGGGAATATGATATCATGGAAATAGAATAGAATTTTTAATCCAGAGGCCCGGAATCAATTCATGGCTGTCATCATCAGTAGCTGTGTTACTTAAGAAGTCAATCTCTGAATCTGCTTCCTAATTTGTAAAATGAAAACATTTATAATAATTCTAATTCTATAGGTCTCATAAAGATTTGGCAAGATTTATTTGTGAAAATGCTCTGAGAACTAAACAACATGACCTTATATGATGTGTAATATATTATTGATATAAACAAGTACTTCATATCTAATAAACAAAAGAATTCATAATAATATTTTATGATATGCATGACTTGTGTTTTCTTCTGCAGTGATAATGAAACTGAAGTGCTTAAATTATATTTCCTGGGGAATATAGATCCCAGGAAATACTGCACTAACTTTTTATTTTATGAATGTTAGAATGAAATTTTATCCAAAAAGAAATTAATCATCCATAAAGACAAAGGGAGTAATTGCCCTAAGTTTTAAGCAAAGCTAGGCATGTTATAACCATGGCATGTTACTAAAATCCAAGCATGTTATCATGGAAAGGTCCTAGTCTTTGCCCCCCTTCACAAATATCTCCACACTAACCTGCCTCTTGGTTTAAAATTCCTACCATTCTCGTAAATCGTTTCCTGAGGTCTTTTTGATGTGCCAATATCTGAAATTAATAAAATCCAACTAGTACGTATTGGCAAAGTATTTTTGCACAAATACATATGATATTTGAGTAGCTAAAACTTAGCTCAGTGAGAGCCAGGACTAAAGGCAAAGAAGAGAGTAAGTGACATTAGATGCTGGGTAAAATCTGGGAAATCTGGAGTCCAGGAGTCCCCAGAGAATACTTAACACAAACTAAGAGCCAGGGGATTAGGGGTAAAAGGGAATTATAGACAGTCATTCCTAGAGTGCTCGGGCCCCATACGACCAAGATGAAATCACATTAGTGCAAACAAAAAGGGCAGCTTTTAAAAGAACAAGTGAGCGTAAAGTCCCTAGAGAACAGCTTCAAGCTCTGCAAAGGCAGGCCGGAGGCAGCGTTCATGCCAACGCTCAGACTGGGTACCGCGAGTCTGTCTCCTCCACCCGAACCCTATGTGCTCCCAGTGGGACCAGGGACCACCATCAAACCCTGCGGCTGCTTCCAGGGAAACCCCAAATCAGAATGTGAGCTTTGTCTCAATTTCACCTAAGACCAGCCCTTGGTCAACACTAGGTTCTTGTGCCTAGGATGGGATGAGAAGGACAATACCTCAAGCAAAGTGAGCACCCAACTCGGAAAAAAAGTTCTTTTTTTATTTTCTTAAGAAGGGGGAGGAGTTTAGTCATTGAGTTAACCCTGCTTTGATAGTACTTCTCCTAAAACAAATCATTAACTGTTAAAACTGTTTTCCCTGGCCAGAAACAGACTGCATATTACAGAAATAACAAATTCAGGGAGTCTCGGTTTCACTTGATATGTACCTGCATATGAAACCTAAATTGGTTTATATGAGAGAATGAAAACACTCTTCGAGAACTTCCTTGCGTCTGAGGTATATTTTACTTCTCACAACAGGAAATGGAACCAGAGAACTAGTCAGTTTCAAAAAGATCTTACAAGTGGTTTTTTAGCTAGGTAAATGAAAAAAAAAAGCAAGCAACCCGCTGAGCATTTTATGAGACAGTTTTTCAATGGGGGAATTATAACTCATTATCATCATAAATACTCAGAGCCTAGTAAGATATTTTCTCATACTATTTTCTTCCAGTTTGGATGTTGTAGGTAAAATTGAAGAATTATTCTAAAAATCTGCACTTGCCTTAACTTGGTTCTAACATTTAGGGAAAATTTACCTTTGAAAATATGTATTTCCTCTTTGTTAAAGAAGTATATTTTTCTTTTACTTTTTTTTAAGATGGTTCCAAAACTTCACTTGGCCAGCACATAGAAATATTCAAAGGAACTTCCTTTGATGTTGAATGATGGGACTAACACCCAGATTCTAGCTAACTATTATATTGATTTATAATCCATACAGTGGTTGTTAAATCTTGCAGGCACCATTCACCCCTTGATGTATTAAAATTCACAGGAAGACAGTTTGTTATTACATCAAACTTCACAGTGATCCTGACCTTTGGCAAAGATTACATAGTGATATGCTGGTACATGGTCTCTCTGGTTGCAAGAGCCCTGATGTATTAATGGTATTTGCCAATTTGCAAATTTTCACATCATTGACAATGTCAAGTTGCCAGTACTTCAACAACCAAGCCACAAAAATTCCTGACTATTTTAGAGCCAGGCCAAATCGCCATAGAACTGACAGAACTGTTAGGGCTGTTTCTCCACAAACCCCTGACATCTCCACAAACATCTTTCCTCCTTCCTGGAAAACTAAGCACAATTTTTAAAGGGAATTGCAAATAAATTAATATGAAATTAAAACCTCTTACAGTGAATAACGGAAACAGATAATAGACAATATAATAACAATAGATGCAGTAATAAAAGCCATGCCAGCTAAGAAGTTTGTATAAAGGTTATACTGAGATCGTGTTGACTATGTGCCAGGTGCAGCTCTGGGTCCTTTCACAGACACCCATATGATTCTCACAACCACCCTTCTGGTTTAAGTACTATTATTATACCCATTTTAAAGAAGTGGAAACCAAAGCAAATGGAGCTGCAGTATTTTGCCCAAAGTCATGAAACCAAAATGCAAATAGGTATTTCAGGAATAAAACCCATAGAGTACTAGACTGTTGTTGCTGCTGTTTTGTAAAGGAGTAGGGCAGGTAGGCAAGGACTAGAATGGAAGGGAGGTTGGATACCAAGGCACTTTCTGCCTAGAAAAGAAACAGAAGAAGAAATTAAAAATGGAGAACTAGGAAGAAGTGAAGGAAGGAAAAGAGAAAAGAAAAGGAGCTGAAGGAAAGAAGAAAGAGAAGAGAGGATGAAGAGGAGGAAGATAGAATGTAGGAAATAGGGAAGAGCAAAGTGCCAGGGAAAATCCCAGCGTTTCCAGCTTAAACAACTGAATAAATGACAGCAATACAGAGAACACAGTTGGAAAGGTACATATACTGGCTCAGCAGTAAACATATTTACACTGATAGACATGTGAGGCATCTAAGTGGAAATGGTTGTTATATTGTAGTATTTAAGAGTTTAGGGATTTGGAGAAAAATCTAGAAGAAAGATACAACAATGTTACTAATTAATGTATAAATAGTAGAAGTCTGGAATTTGAACAAGATCACCTGAAGAATGAATAGAATAACAAAGACTCAACATCAGAATTGAAAGAAAGAACAACGTATCGCAGAGAAGCAACAGAAACCTAGTGCGGAGACTGTGTAGTTACAACCAATGAAAAAATAAAGAAACCCAGGAGAGGGGAGACCCAAGGGAAAGGTGGGTCCAAACCTTAAACACAGTCAGTGCGACAGAAAAAGGAAAGAGTGATCAGAGATTTGGCAAAAACAAGTTTCGTTGTTGTGTGGGGCTGGAAGACCATTCCAAGAGGGGTGGGGATGAACGAGAACAGAAGAAATAAAGACAGCACGGCAGACTACTCACTCTTTCAAGAATCTTTCCTGGAAAGAGGACTCATGAGAGTGACAGGAGGGCATGTGCCAGAGGACAGCGATTGCCACATGCCTCCTTCGAAACCTCCTTCTGCGCTTAAACTCTCCATGGCAGTAGGGTACAGATGCATACCTAGAAAGCAGCTCAACAACACCGAATCAAAAACCTCAACTGTATTCATATTCTGACTCATTGATTAGACATTTCTTTCTTCCTCTTTTTTCTTTTTGACTTCATTTTTGAGGGAATAAAATATACAGTTGTATGTCTGTGTAGCCTTCCTTTTTCCATTTCCCTCTCACTCTCCCCAGGTTACCTGAATGTAATAATGTTCATCATTCCCTTGCGTTTATTCTCTATAAACAATATTTCAACAAAACTATAAAGAATAGCATTAATATAGACATTTATAGATTTTTTGGAGAGGTTAAATTAAGTTTAGTTTGTTCTCTTTTCATTTTACAATAATCTCTCCAAACTGTCTTTTACAAAAGCGCATATACAGGGTGTGTGTGATATAAAATTATTAGTTGTGTTTTCTACACAAGTTGGAAATTATCAATGTATCATATGAGAGTTCTCCTAACAGGGAACCAGATATTTTTAAAAAGTCATTCTTAAGTTTGCTAAGTAGAGAAATTCTGCAGTAATCATTCACCTCCACATTCATACTCTAGGTGTTTTCTCACGGTCAACAAACTGGCTCAAATGATTTAAGTTATCCCGCCATTTAAAGAGAAAAGGCTCTACAATAATTTTAAACCATGGTGTTATCTTGATTTCACCATTGATTACTTTTTTCAAAGGTTCTTCTAGTTCTTCCTTTGACATATAACAATAGCTTTTAACCTCATTGCGATCCGAATTCCACATGACATTCTTCCTCAGAAACAGAATGTAATCGATTTCACGTTCACCCCAGACCCCATCAGACTGGGCCTCGTAGTGAATTCGTGTCAAATAATTAATTTCTTCTGCAAGAAGCTCTTCCAGGGGAATTTTAGACCTCTGCGCTGCTCCCCATACTCCAAGGGCATCGTTTTCCTCAAGCTCACCTACATTACTTAACGGATGGTTGCAGCGCCTATTAGTAAAACAATCTGGAAAGGTAATCTTAGCATCCGACCTCTGCTGCAGCAGGAGCTTACTTTGGGTGTTGAATAAGAAGGCACTAAAAGCCCGATGCAATAATCCTTTCTTAATGTTTTCATTCGGGTGACAATTCTTCTTGGTCTCAGCCCCAATTTTATTTTCATCTTCATCAATAAGGATACACATCTCTGCCAAGAGTTGAACCTCTTGCTTATTGAGGTGGTTGGTATTTATCTCAGGCCATTGTTACAAAGATCTGACCTAGAACACTGAGCAGCCTCTGGGCCCAGGCACCAGCCCGTTTTGGCGCAGTGACACTTAGTTTTTGATACTGTGCTTTTGTAATTTTTTTCCATGTTAATACATGTTTCTCTAGTTCATTTTCAAAGCTGTACAGTACTGCAGTGAGTAAAAATGCCACAATTTCTCTCTTAATCAATTGAGGTATATTTAATTTCTTTACAATTTTACACTATCACAAAAATATTGCAGTTAACAATTTTGTATAATTTCCATTGTAATGCCTTTATTTTGTCCTCACAATTGAATACTTGAGGTGAGGGATAAAAGTATTTTCACCTGTCACTTTGGATATTTTGATCATTTGTCTTCTAGCAACTATTGTTAGGGATGAGATTTCTGCTATCAGTCTGTCATTCATTGTATGTATTTTTTCTTTTTACTCAAAATTTTAAGACATTCTCATCATCCTTGAATTTCTGTGATTTTACCACAGTATGGCTAGTTATGGACTTATTTTTATTTATGCTGCTCAATCCTCAGAGTGAATTTTTGATTTGATATAACTTTTTTCAAGCATGGAAAATTAACGGAGATCTTCAAATAGTGCTTTTCTGCCATTTTCTCATTCTCTTCTTTTGGGACTATTATTAGACATATATTAGATATGAGTCATTTTTCTTTCATCTCTTAGCTCCTTTTTCTTAATTTTTAATCTCTTTACCTCTCTATGCCATTTGTGTCTTGCATAAATTTTTCGGACCTTCTTCCAAGTTACCAATACTGTTTTGAAAGTGCCCAAGGTAGAGTTTACGTCATCTATTGCGCTTCCTATTTCAAGGAAAATATTCTCATTTCTAATATGTCCACATTTTTTTCAAAACCCACTTATACTTTATTACTTGTTCCTAATTTTCCTCCAAAAATTGTTAAAAGATTCTTTGAACCTCATGCTTAAATTTTCAGTCAGGGCTTTAAAATTTTATTTAAGTTAATTAATGTTAAGTTAATTAAGTTAGTTAATTAATGAAGTTATCTTCTAATTTTTAATTCTATAGCCTGTCTTTCTTAACATTATTATTTTGAACATGCTTTGGGATTTTTCTTGGTCAATTTGGACTCCTGTAACAGAATATGATAGACTGGGTGGCTTTAACAACAAATGTATATTTTGCACAGTTCTGGAGGCCGGGGACTCCAAAATCAAGACGTGAGCAAGTCCAGTGTCTGATGAGAGCCCTCTTCCTGGTTTGTAGAAGACCATTTTCTCATCGTATCCTCACATAGCAGAGGAGAAAATCACATCTCTGTGGTCTCTTCTTATAAGGGCACAAATCTCATTCATGAGGGCTTCACCCTTATCACTTTATTACCTCCCAAAGGCCCCATCCTTGAATAGCATCACTTTGGCGATTAGGGCTTCAATATATGAATTTGGTGGGGTGGTACACAAACATTCACTTCAGAACAGAATTTAAATTTGCAGAATTGCAAATAGAAAGGTTTTATGTCTTCTCTTTGTCTCCCTCTCTCTCTTTCTCTGTGTGTGGGAGGGTGTGTCTGTCACTCTGTCTCTCTCTTTCCCTCTGTGTTTATGGCTGGCTCTCTCCATTGTGATTTGGAGGTTACCACCACCTAATGTAGAACTAGCCTGACAATCATGTCCTTATTTAACTGTAAAGAATCTTGTATAGCCAATCCCAGACTTATGATGGTTCAACATACAATGATTTTACAATACTGCAAAAGCCATATGCATTCAGTAGAAACCATAGTTTGAATTTTGAATTTTGAGCTTTTCCTGGGCTAGCAATATGCAGTGTGATACTCTTACATGAGAAATTCAACACTTTATTCTAAAATAGGATTTGTGCTAGATTATTTTGTTCAACTGTTGGCTAATGTAAGTGTTCTGAGCATATTTAAGGTAGGCTAGGCTAAGCTATGATATTCAGTAGGTTAGATGTATTAAGCACATTTTTGACTTACAGTATTTTCAACTTATGACAGGTTTATTAGGACATAACCCCACTGTAAATCAAGGAGCATCTGTATATCCAGTCATGGGTTTAGCTGGTGACTGCGTTAGTTCCTGGTCTGGAGCATGTGTCTGTATTTCTTCCTTCCTAGGCCCACAGCTTGCTAAATGTGTAACCTCAGGCAGTGGTTTGCAACTGTCTTCTTTTTATCTTTAGCCCTTTTCACAACTGGGGAAGCCCCATTAACCACTGTCAGCAAGGAGTAGCTCTCCCTACATTTAGTGGAGCATTTTTTACCCCCAACCCCTTAACCTGCAGCAGGAGTCAAGCTACTCCCTGCTTCCAGATCAGGTGCATTGGGCCCTTGGCTTCAGTCATGCTACTGCTGTTCATTTCTGATCCACAGAGATGACTACCATGTTTATGAGACTATCTCTTCTTGATTTTCTATTTCTCTTTGTCTATCACTACTATATGTTTGAAGAAGAATGGACTGTCAAAGTGTGAACTCACTCGTCCTTGAATGGAAGTCAGTCATTTCATCTATAAGATCCCATCTAAAAATCACAACACAAATGACAAGATAGTCCCTTCCTATATTGGCCTCAATATACCACCAAAATTTATCTATTTCCTATCTCTTTAGTCTCTTCTCTATTCTGCAGAAATAGCAGGCACTTCAACATCTCCATACTTTTGAATACTTTATTTCCTTCCCCCATTCTTCACCTAGTGAAAGCTTACTCATCCCTTGAGACCCAAGTCAAATGCCACCTCCACCTTAAGCCTTCTCTGACTTTAGAAGGCAATTGGTTCTTATAATGAGCTCATATTCACCCAGTGTTTTTCATGTATAGTCACTATAATAACTGGTTTATGTTGTCTCCAAAGATCTTCATGGTAGGTACTATTTTTATCCTCCTTTTCACAGATGAGGAATGTCAGTGTGGTGTGGTTAAGAAGTAACTCCCCCACAGATCATGCATAACTAAGCAGCAGAGCCAGAATGGGACCCAGGCCAGCCAGACTTCTAAACCTGTTGTTTAATTCCATGTTCCTGTGATGTTCTGTCCTCTATATTCCCACCATGCTTTGCTGGTATCTCTGAAACAGTTATTATCATCTGTTTATCTGTGTGAATACTGTGGTGCATACATTGTGGTAACACCATCCACCCAATTGCCAAACCCAGAACCTATGAGTAAGCTCAGACTGGCCCTTTCCTTCTCATACACATTGACTCAATCACCACACCTGTCCAGGTTGCTTCCTGATGTTTATCAAATGTCTCTTCCCTCTCCGTCTCCATTATTGCTGCCTTAGATCTGTATCAGTTCTCTCTTAAATAATAACAAGCTCATTGCTGGTCTCCCTATCTACAGTCTAGACCCTCAAAACCCCATTCAACATACCACTGAACAATTCTAACACTGCTGAAAATACTTCAGTGACTTCAAGTTAGAAGCAATGCTCTGGGACATGTCATGCCCTAGAAATGCAGCACCTAGTCCCAATGACTGACACATGGGAAGCACTCAAAAAATATTTAACAAAGAGACCAACAGTTTTATATCAATGTTTCTTCCCTATGATGCCCTTGGTAAGCATGATGTCTTCCTACGTGCCTGGCACAGAGTGGAGATTTGACAAATATTTAGAAAGCCATCTACAGCTTGATAACTCAGAGCTGCAAAATGCCTCCTCTAGTAAATAACATCAGCAAAGTTAAGCAACATAAAAGTTGTTCTAATACATTTCTCACTCCCAAAGTGGCACATTTATACAGAAAGCCCCATAAGATGGACTTATCTTAAACTTGAACCTACACAGAGTTGATTCTTTCTGTTTCCTTGAAGGTAAAATGGACCTTCGATGGGCAAATCTCTATTTATCTAAAATATTATTTCCTCAAAAACACAGTAGTTTTCTCTAGCATCCTGCTTCAACTGATACGCCAAATACTGAGAATCTAGAACCCAAGAAATATAGAATGCACAGGGGTAGGGGCATGGGGATGGAAGCGAATGAGCCCCACCCACCCTACCCAGTAGTCTATTTCCCAGGCGGCTTTTGTGCCCTTCCCACCTGAAGTCCTGAGACAGCAAATGTGCTCAATAGTCTCCTGAGTTTGACCTGTGTGCAAAGCAATTTGGGCACCATATCTCAGCATAGATATAGTCTAAAAATAAACTGCCAAAGTTTTAGCTCTTTTTAGTTGATCAGAAATGTGAAAAACAAACTCCTCACTCCCTCTCTAAATATCACCACATCCCTGAGACTCATGCCATGAGCACAGAAGGCAGGTTTCATGCAGGCAGAAATCATGCCTGGGCTGTTCACTGAAAATAGTCACATGAAGACCAGGCAATATGTGTTTTGTGAGTAAAGAATGCAGAGCTTTCTTGTGACACAAACAGCCAGTGCCAGTTTGCTGTTAAACAAACAGGTGAGAGCCCAGGCAACATCAAAAAACCAACCACACAGTGTCAGACGTAAACATTCATTCACATTCACTAAACTTTTCCACATCAGCATGAAAACTGAGCAAAGTAACTATGATTTATATGCATAAGCTT
The DNA here is from genome assembly GCA_963574885.1 of Lepilemur ruficaudatus. Lineage (NCBI taxonomy): Eukaryota > Metazoa > Chordata > Mammalia > Primates > Lepilemuridae > Lepilemur > Lepilemur ruficaudatus. The sequence continues at coordinate 13,724 of CAUYRT010010051.1, forward strand.
TTGTTTCACGGAAAAAAGTTTGAGGAGCTCTGGGGAAAACAACTATGTATAAGAGTGAAAGAGATGATCTGTCTCATTCCCTCTGAGCTTTGTCACCCTTATCAAAGCTATTTTCCATTCTTAACTAAAACATTGTTACCAAAATCTATCTAAGACCAAAGAACTTTCTAATCAGCCTTGAAGATTCACACATGCTAGTGTTTATTATTTATTTATTAATATTTATTTTAATGAGAAACTAATCATAAAAGAAAACGAAGCAACAGTGATTTGGTGCATAATACTTTGTTAGCACTGTAGTGTGATGCATGGAAAACCTTATCATTATCAACGACTACACAAACAAGTTCTTACACATGTTTGGGGATTGTACTGAATCTAATAATTATATGGAAGATTTCCCAATGCACTATGATCTAGATCTTAAAGGTGGTTATGTTAACTCTTTCAGGCCACAATTTGTAAATTAAATCTTTAGTTTATTCAACAACCAGTTGCGGCACAATTCCTCTGTGCCAAGAACCAGAGGTTCAATGGCAAGCAAGCCCCCACACAGTTTCCAGACAGTGGAAGATACAAACAATTCAACATGGGTAATGAGGTCCGCACATGAGTGTTAAAATGCTGTACAAAAGAAGCACAAAGTAGCCAAGTCACCCAGAACTGGGGAGTCAGGGGAGGCAACCCATGAGACAATAAAATCAAAGACTTGAATAAGTGTCCCTTTCTCTCCACATCCACACCAGCATCTATTATTTTTTACTTTTTAATAATGGACATTCTGACAGGGTAAGGTGGTATCTCATTGTGGTTTTAATTTGCATTTCTCTAATGATTAATCATGTTGAGCATTTCTTCATATGTTTGTTGGCCATTTGTCTATCTTCTTCTGAAAAACCTCTCTTCATGTCTTTTGTCCACTTTTTAATGGGGTTGTTTGGTATTTTTTCTTGCTGATTTGTTTGAATTCTTACAGATTTTGGATATTAGGTCTTTATTGGATGTATAGTTTATGAATATTTCCTCCCATTCTGTAGATTGTCTATTTACGCTGTTGATTATTTCCTTTGTTGTGCAGAAGTTTTGGAAAATAGTATGGAGATTCCTTAGAGAAATAAGTGTAGACTTATCATTTGATCCAGCAATCCCACTACTGGGTATCTACTCAAGGAAAAGAAGTCATTTTATCAAAAAGACACCTGCATCCAAATGTTTACTGCAGCATAATTCACAATCACAAAGATGTGGAATCAACCTATGTGCCCATCAATTCATGAGTGGATTAAGAAAATATGATATACACACACACACACACACCCCATGGAGTATCAGTCAGCCATAAAAAAGAACAAAATAATGTTTTCTGCAGCAACTTGGATGGAACTAGAGACCATTTTCCTAAGCCAAGTATCTTAGGAATGGAAAGAAAAACAAACACCACATGTACTCTCTAATAATCAGGAGCTCATCAATGGGCACACAGGTAAAAAGAGAACTAAAGGTCATTGGAAATCAAGAAGGGGGAAAGGAGGAGGAGAGGAGGGGTAAAAACCTACCTATTGGGTACAATGAACACTATTCAGGTGATGGGCACACTAAAAGCCCCAACTTAATCACTGTATTATAAAAGGTATCCATGTAACAAAAACATTTGTATTCCCTTATTATTTTGAAATTTTAAAAATCCAAGACTTAAAAGGTAAAGACCTGAGCATGACGGGATCTGATACAATGGTGCAGATATGGTCCAGTCTGCACCGACTGTGGAGGGGGAGACAACTACTGTAAGGGTCACAAAGTCACATCACACAGGGCCTTGTAAATGGTGCTTTAAGCTCTGAAGTTTGCCCGAAGGACAATGGAACATCGAACCTATGTGAGCCAAGCGACTGGCATAATCAGATTTGTGTCTGAGAAAATTTGCTCTGGTAGTTGTGCGGCAAGTGGACTGGAGGGGGACCCGGGCAGAGGCAAGAGGCCAGCAAGGAGCAGAAGAGGTGAGTGCTGTGGCTGTGAAGATGGAGAAATTGTTAAGAGAGAGAACCTATAGAGCTCAGTGCCTGAATACTTTTGGTTCTACAGGACACTTTAGCTTTGAAAATTCTGTCGTTTCATTTAGAAGAGAGAAAAGAGTACTGTCAGGTAACAGACAACTCAGCTTAGCAAAAAAGGTCAATGCTGTTCTAGTACACACATAATAAAATTTTGAATAGCACTTAGAATTTGGATTTAAATTCCCAGCGATTTTCTTAGCACCATTTCCCATACCAACCTTAATGATAACTATCAGACTAAGATCAACAAAAGGGCCTTAAATGTATATTCCTTCCCCCATGGGATGGTAAGCTCTTTATCTTCCCACCCCAGCACCAAGCAGAGTGCTCAGCCCAGATAACTCAATAAACGTTAGGTTAGTGGAAATGAAGTGTAATACAGGATGTGATTAGGTCAAATGTGTCAAACCTACTGAAACTACCTAGCATAAAAATAGGTCTCCTGTGCTACATTTTATTTAGAGAATAAATGACAGCAGAAAATTGAACTAATTTTCTGAATGGAAAAATAAAGTAGGGTAACTGCTAAAAGCAGCTGGAAGAAATGCTTAAGAGAAATGTTCATCAGTGCTGCCCAGACACTGATGGCTGGGAGACAAAAATAACAGGCCCATAGACACACAAGGAGGGCCAGCTGATCGAGTCTGGGAGTGGAGACAGCTCATGAAATGAGGAAGATCCATAAATAGCCAGAGTTACCACTAAGAAGGATAGAAGTCATTTGTGCTCAGGACTAGAGGGGAGCAGGTTGCTTATTACACTGATAATGGCTCTAGACTGGAATTATACAGATGATATGTTAGTCCTTTGGTAATCACATCTGTGATCTGACTCCAATACCCAGGGTTTTATATATATATATATGTGTGTGTGTGTGTGTGTGTGTGTGTGTGTGTGTTTTGTTTTTTTTTTTCCCCTCAGAGACTTTGTCTTACTCTGTCACCCAGGCTGGACGCAGTGGCACAACCAGATCACCACAGCCTTGATCTCCTAGGCTCAAGCAATCTGCCTACCTCAGCCTCCAGAGTAGCTGGGACTGTAGGTGTGTGCTACCACACTTGGCTTATACTTTTTTTTATTTAAAGATTTAGAGATTTTAACTTGTCTAAAGTCAGTTAAATCTCCAGTTGCTAACTGGTACAGTGCCTGATATATGATAGAATAAGGATACGTAATAGGTGAATATTAAATGAATTCTTCAAAGAATGAATGACTGTTAATTTAAAGTGTTTAAATGTTCTCTTATTACCTTAATTTCCATTTCTTCTTAAACACATAAGATGAAGTTCTTCCAGTTCGAAGGTTACATTCTTTCAGTGGAAAGGGTGAAGCAATGTAAGAATTAAACATTGCATTACCTTTCCCAAGGATCGGACAACCCTAATTCTTTTTATTTCTTTGTTTCATATAACATAAACACACATGCTTATAATCACATGCATTTTCTTCTCTTTAAAAAATTTCATGAACTTTGGTTACTCTGAACTTTAGTCTTCCTGCTTCTATTTTTACAGATCTGTGATATTCATTTGCTTTTACCATTGACCATAGGACCCTCTTTTAACAGCCAGTACATAGGCCTCCACATCTGCTTTTAGCAAAAGTCTTAAATTGCAACCACATTTACAGTTGACCCTCTAACAACACAGGAGTTAGGAGCACTGACCCGCTGTGCAGTCAAATATCTGGGAGTAACTTTTAACTACCCAAAAACTCAAATACTAATAGTCTACTGTTGACTGGAAGCCTTATATGAATAACATAAACAATTAACACGTATTTTATGTTATATGTACTATAAACCGTATTCTTACAATAAAGTAAGTTAGAGAAAAGAAAATCATAAGGAAGAGAAAATGCATTTACTATTCATTAGTTGGAAGTGAATTGTCATAAAGGTCTTCATCCTCATCATCTTCACACTGAGTAGGCTGAGCAAGAGGAGGGGTTGGTCTTGCTGTCCCAGGGCTGTACAGATGGAAGAGGTGGAGAGGTGGAAGAGGAGGTGGAGAGGCAGGCATACTCGTTGTAACTTTATGAAAATACATTATAATTTCTCACTTTTTTGCTTTTCCAGTTCTCTAAAAACGTTTCCATACTGAGATACCGATCCTTCTTCCACCATTTGCTTTAGTTTCAGTGCCCATATCATAGAAGGGTCCGGGTTGTACAAGAGGTCAAAACCAGTCTTGACTAATCAGAACCCTTCTGTCAGACTGTCGTTTTTTTCCTAGGGCTGCTTCTTCTACATCTCCTTCCTCATCGCCTGGCGCTGGTTCGCAAGCACTCATCTCCACCAAGTCATCTTCTGTTAATGCCTCTGGTGTGGTGTCTGTTAGCTCTTGAATTTCTCCAAGATCCATATCTTGAAACCCTTCACCCCCTACACACACGTTTTTGTCACATCCACAATCTCTTTCATGATTTCCTTGATTGACTTTGTCATAAATCCTGTGATTCATGCACAACATCTGGACACAATTTTCTCCAACAGAAATTGTTTCAGGCTTGAGGACTTTCACAGCTTTTTCTGTAACAACAATGGCATCTTCAATGGTGTAATCCTTCCAGAGTTTCATAACGTTCCCTCTATTGGAGTTCTCTCCCATAGCATTGACAACCCTTTCCATAGAGTGCTGTGTGTAATGAGCCTTAAAGGTCCTTGTGACCCCCTGATCCAGAGGCTGAATTAGAGACATCGTGTTTGGGGGCAAGCAGACCACTTTGACACCTTTGGTGTTGAACTCATGGGGTTCTGGATGGCCGGGGGCATTGTCCAATGTCAAAATAACTTTACAAGGCAGTCCCTTATTGCCAAGGTACCTTCTGACCTCATTGACAAGGCGTTGATGAAACCAATCCAGAAAAAAGATTCTTGTTGTCTAGGCCTTCTTGTACAACCAAAAGACTGGCAGCTGGTATTTATTTTTGCCCTTCAAGGATGAGTGAGTTGAAAGGTTAGAAACCTTAGAGATAAGAGCAGTCCTGGTCATAAACCTGATGGCCTTTGCACAAAATAGTAGAGTTAGCCTATCCCTTCCTGCCTTAAATCCTGATGCTCCCTTTTCTTCCTTACTAATGGCCTTTGCGGCATTTCTTTTCCAGAATAGGGCACCTCCATCTGCATTAAAAACCTGTTCAGGCATTTCTTAATGGCATCTGGGAACTCATTTTCTGCCTTTTAAGCACGTCAGGGTCTGCAGGTATGACTTTCTTATAGCAATCCTGCACCCACATAAAAGCTGCAAGTATTTTGCAAAAAGGGCAAGGTTTTTGCACCTGTGGACATAGCTACAGCTGCAACTTCATGCATTTCCTTTTCTTTTTTCTCAGCGGTTCTTATGCTGGATTCACTGGCCTTAAAATGATGGACAACCACAGCTTCAGACCTCAAGCCACAGTACCTATCAAGCAATTCAACTTTTTCCTATACTATCATGATTCTTCTCTGCTCCTTGGCAGCACTTTCAGCAGCCTTCACATGGATCCTACAGTGTTATTCAAGGTTCACAATATGGCATTAAACACAGTGAAAAATACACAAAAGCCATGAGAAGGAGATCACTTTTGACTCCAATATGCAATCTAATGGAGAGACACTGCTTGCGGGAAATGATTGGTGTTGTGTGGCGTTTTAAGAGGATGTGGATACCCGCATACTCTCAACACCTGAGCTCACCAAAATGACAAGAGGTGGCTACAAAATTATTACAGAAGTACAGTGTTCACTACAGCTCATTTTATGCAGTTATGATTTAATACTGCATCTTTGCATTTATTTATATTTCTCTCAACTACAAATGTCACCATGTACAGTCTGTGTGTGCAAAATTTTTGATAAATTTTAACTTTTTATAATGTATTTGTGTATACTTTATGGTAGTAAATGATAAAATAGCTTAGTAACCATACGTATTTTATGGATTCACGACATACCAAACTTTTTCTTAATGTTTTAGAGGCTATGTATATCTGTGAGTTTTTTCAAATTGTCACAAATCTCCAAAAAAATTTCCAATGCATTTGTTGAAAAAAAAAAAATCTGTGTATAAGTGGACTGGTGCAGTTCAAACTCATGTTGTTCAAGGGTCAAGTGTATTGTCTTAGTTGTTCCTCTTATTTATGTTCATTGTAATTATTCACATTTTTATTATCAAAAAACACCCACTATTCATGTCCGAGGGATCACACCTTCCTTTACTCCAAGTTTTAGATGGCGAATTTCCTACCATACATAACTGACTATAATTGGTGTTTTTTATTTTTGGTTCCTGCAGTCCTGGCTCTCAAAATTTCCACCATTTTTCATCGCTAACACACTTTTCCTCCTCACTTATAAGTATCAAAATTAAAGTGCTTTCACTGCCTTCTATACTTCTAGGATATGAAACTGTTAGCAAGACAAGCAGAGAGTTTATCCGCTGACCTCCAGGCTGCTGCTGTCCAGTTAACTTACTTCTACATCGCTCTTACCACAGCCTGCCTTGACATCCCTCTTCTAATTTGCATCAGGAAACCATTGTTCACATTCTTGATTTGGCAGGAAGTGTGCGCTGTATTCTACCAAAAAAGACACGTCTGTCCTATGCATCCACTATGAGGTCATTAGATTTGCCAAAAGACGCGCACCATACAATCCCACATGATTCCACAGCCCCTTCTGTTAGAAACATCATGCTACCGATATAAACTTCCTAATTTCCTCTGCATAAGT
>CAUYRT010010052.1:0-29291 GCA_963574885.1 Lepilemur ruficaudatus
CAGTCAAAAATAAGTGATGGGGTCTCAATAGGGGAAAGGAATTCCTCTAAAACTGATTTATGTGATTAACTGTACACCTCGGTAAATTCACTGAAAATCATTTAATTGTACACTTAAAATGGAGTAAATGCATGATATGTATACTTCAATAAAAAAAAAAGAAAAAAAAAACCTAGTGTAGCTCACTGACAATAAGTAAAAAGAAAACTTAGACATATCATGGTAAAACTGTAAAATAATAAAAACAAAGAGAAAATATTAAAAGTAGCCCGAGGGAAAAATAACTGTCTAGGAAAAAAACAATTAGAAAATTAATGCTGACAGAAAATAATTGCTCATTTAAAATCAAGTGCCTAGCAAATCTATATTTCAAGAATGAAGATTAACTAGATAAAATGCTGAGAGCACTTACTATTAGTAGACCTTTACTAAAGGAACTTATATAAACAAAATAGAAAAAATAGAAATATAGATATAAAACAATCCCAGAAAAATGACCTGATTTTTTTTAAAAGAAAAAATGAGCAAAGAAATAGTACTTTTATGTGCAATTACAAAGAACCTTTAAGTGTAAAACATGAATAATGCATAATATGTGATATTAGAAAAAAATTACAAGATATAATTAAAATAGTGGAAAAAAATAACATGTAAGACAGAAGAGAGTTAATAGGGTCCTAGCTTGGAAGGTAAATGATAAGAGTACTACTGAGTAAGGTAATACTAATGAGGAAGGTAAAGGATACTACTACTAGCTTACATGAATTTAGTGCTTGTGATAAGCCAGCCATGTTCTGATTGCTATAAATATATTTAAGTTACATTAAAGGCCACAATAACCTTGTGAGCTTAGTGATGTTATTTCCATTTTATGGAGGAGAAAACTGACAACCAGAAGCCACAGAAGTGAGACAGGATTTGAGTCCAGATGATGTGGTTTGAATCTGTGATGCTAAACCCTAGGCTATACTTCTGTTGATTAATTTTAGATTTTTATGCATTGTGAAGTTTAAAAGGTAACTACTAAAAAGAAAATACTGCATAACTATGTATGCATTAGAGGAGAAAAATGGACTAAGGGGGAGAAAAACCTATTAGCAATACCAAAGAAGAAAAGAATAATCAGGCCAAATATAAGGCACAAAATAAGATGGTGGAAACAAATAAAAACATTCACTAATAACGATAAATGAAGTTGCTTGTTAAAAGACAGAGGTTGACAGATTGGATTAAAAATACAAGATCCAGCTATATGATGTTAAGATAGACACTCAAAACATATAAGACAGATAGTTTGAAAGAATGATGAAAATAGATAAGCCAGGTAAATACTACAAGAAAGCTAAGATAGCCATCTTAACATCAGACCAAGTAGATTTGAAGGCAAAACATACGATTGGTTATAAAGACAGTCACTATATAAGCAAAGGTTTATTATACCAAAGAAAAGATAGCAATTCTAAACTCATATGCACCTAGCAGAATTAATGAAATAGAAGACATGCAATATAGAGAATCAATAAAATCTAAAGTTAGATTTAAAAAATTGACGATTTCTGATGACATTTTTCACACTCTGAGCATAAAATGTGAAGCTCCATCACAAGGAGCATTGTTCTCCAAAGTAGCTCTATCATTCTTCATTCTCACTAGCAATATCTGAGAGTTTGATTTGTTTTATGTCCTCAGCAGTACTTTCAATTTTCAGTTTTTTAAAAATATTAGCCAGTCTCATAGATAGGTGTGTATGTGTGGTTTTAGTTTGTGTTTCCCTGATGATTGATGATGCTGAGTATATTTTCCTGTGCTTATTTGCCATCCGTGTGTCTTTTTGGTGAAGTTTCTGCTCATTTTTTTTCATGTGTGTGTGTGTCTGTTTTCGAATTGTGTTGTTTGCTTTCTTATTATGAATTATCAGAGTTTTTTATATAATATGAATATTCTTGTTTGGGGTGTTTTATCTTTATCATATATGCTCAATTTTATTTTATAACATTTTGTTAAGGATTTTTTCTGTGCTGAGAGGTATCAGTCTCTAGTTTTCTTATAATGTCTATCTACTTTTGTCATCAGCATACCAGAGTAATGCTGGCCCCATAAAATGATGCGGGAAGTGTTTTATTCTCTTCTATTTTCTGAAAGAGATTGTGTAGAGTTGGTATTATTTTTTCCTTAAATGTTTGGTAGAATTCAGGAGTGAAACCATCTGGATCTGGAATTTTCTTTGTTGCTGGAAGGTTTTAAATTATGAATTCAATTTTTTTTAAGTAGATGTACTTTTATTTATTCTTGAATAGTTTGAGTTTTCCAAGGAATTGGTAATTTTATCTAAGTTGTCACATTTATGGGCACAGAATTTTTCATAGTATTTTCTTTTTATTCTTTTTAATACCTGTGGGGTTTTCGGTGATATCTTCTTGAATACCTAATGTTGGTAATTTGTGTCTTCTCTCTCTTTCTTATTCACACTAGAAATTTATCAATTTTATTAATTTTTTCAAAGAACTCACTTTTGATTTCATTGATTTTCTGTATTATTTTTGTTTTTCAATTTCATTGATTTTTCCTCATATTTTTACTTTTTCCTTATTTTTTATTTAATTTGGTCTTCTTTTTCTAGTTTTAAGTCAGAAGCTTAGATTACTGAATTGAGACCACTCTTCTAATGTAATTATTTAATACTGTTAATTTTCCCTTAAGTATTGCTTTAGCTGAATCCAATAAATTTTGATATATTGTATTTTCATTTTAATTTAGTTAAAAACTATTTAAATTTCTCTTGAAACTTCCTGTTTTGTCCCAGTCATTTATAAATATATTAACTTTAAATATCTGGGGGTTTTCCTGATATTTTTCTATTATCGATTGCTAGTTTAATTCCTTTATAGTCACAAAACATACTTTGTATCATATATATTCTTTTAAATTTGTTAAGGAAATTTGTGGCCCCGTGTATGGCCTGTCTTTGTAAAGATTCAGTGAATATTTGAACTTAAGATATATTCTGCTGTTTTTGGGTAGAGGTTCTGTAAATGCCAAGTGGATCAAATTGGTTGATAGTGTTGTTCAGGTCTTTTATAGCCTTACTGACTTTCTGTGTACTTATTCTATCAATTTTCAGGTGAGGAGTATTGAAGTCCACAATTACAATTGTAGATTTGTCTATTTTTTCCTTGGTTTAATAAGTTTTTGCCTCACATATTTTGAAGCTTTGTTGTTATTTGCGTGTATTATATATTTAGAATTTTTATGTCTTCTTCTTTATCATTAATTATGTACTGTCTTTATTTTGGTATTATTCCTTGTTCTGAAGTCTACTTTTTCTGGTTTTAATGTAGCTATTTAAGCTTTGTTTTGATTCATGTTGAAATAATGTATCTTTTTCTATGTCTTTTTTTTTAAACTATCTTTATTTATATTTAATGTAATTGATGATATGGTTGGATTAATATATAATGGTTTGCTGTGCATTTTCTATCTTTATTTTTGTTTTTTCTCCCTTTTTTTTTTTTTAACAATTGAGTATTATTTGAGTCCTCTGTTTTCTCACCTGTACTCTGGGGTATGAGGATCATTCATTCACCCACAAGCATTTACTGAACTTCTGGTATATGCCAGACACAGCACTGGGGACACAAAGTTGAATAGAACATAGCTGCTACTTGCCAATGAAATCATGGTTTTCTATGTGGATTGATGTGTAAATAAGTATGACATGTAATAATATATATAAAAGTTTAATATCAGAGAGGTGGATCGGACAGAATTTTTACAGGGGGTTTGATTTAAAAATATGAATAAGAGCTTATTAAACAGGTGAGGAGAAAACATCCTAGGCAAAGAGAAGAGCATTTAAATATTTTCTAAGTGCACGTCAAAAACTAGTCAAGGCCCACAAATGTGAGGGATTGTTGTTGTTTTTGAGAAGCCATGTATCAAGGGATTATGAAAAATATAATTTGAATTTTTGAAAACCATCTTGTTATGGTTATAGATAATAGCCTTAGAGAAATACTAGTTTTAAATTCATGAACAAGATATAAAGCTAGAATGACAAATCCAGACTGTAATTAATTATAAGAAATTGGATTTGCAAGTCTTCATTATCATGAGCCATGTTAATTAACATTTTAATGAATTACCTTGACAATAAAATCATCACACCATTGGTGACCCTATGTAGTCACAAAAATATAACAGGCACTAAGTAACATTACTTAGAATGTCAGGGTTGAATAATTGAAGGTAGGATTGGCTGGCATTATAATCAAAACCCATGCAACATACATAGACCAAGAGGTAGGAGAACTTACTCAGATTCAATATGGCTCTTTTTATCAGATGTGTCAAAGACATTTCATAACATTGGCTTTTTGAAAGAATTCCATATATTATATCTCTGATTTTCTCACATGATTAAATTCCTGTTACTGCTAGCCTCTGTTGTAATGCCATTTGGAATACACTGGGCATATTTTGCCTTCAGAAGCTAGAATTTAAGAAGAAAAGTATCAGGAAAATCAGTTAATGATATGTAATATAATGTTTAAAGATATACTGACAGTCTGCAGAATCCACTGATAAAACTTAACAGCAAAAGAGGACAGACAGTTCATACGATGGTAAAACCTTAAAATAATTTGTCAGTGCAAGAAAAAAGAAAATGTGATTTCAAAAAGAAAGTAAGGACAGTAGAAAATGTGTGAGGAAGAAATAGACATGGAGTAATAATCAGAAAATGTAGGCTTTTGTCATTAGCGGTAGAAATATGCTAGACAATCAGGAAGGTAGCAGGAACGTGTTCATAGGTATCAGGCAAAGGATTTCATGGAGTATTTTCTTATATTTATCTGTATTACTGTAATCTTCCCTCTTTGAATCTAAGTAGAATAATTTCCATTTATTTCATTTCTTCTAGATAGCTGTATGTTATGCAAATAAAATTGCCTTTTGAAATGTTTAATTAAAACCTAATCCTAACTAAACTAAATGTACTATATTTCTTTGATTGCACAAGGGACCCCAAAGTCTGTACATTAAAAATGTAATTCTACTATAATAAAAATTTAACTGAACTATTTAAAAATTTAGTGACAGGAATATGGCATAATTAGAAAAAAGTAAAAAGTTTGTAATACTAAAAGCCTCATACAATTATCTTAATATTGGCACATTGCCTTCTTTATGCAGCCATATTTTTCAACATAATTGCAGTTATAATATGCATCTATATAATTTTTGTATTATGAATTGCCATTTCTCCCCATCATGTTGAAAAAAGAGATAGTCAACTTACAAAGAAATGCACATAAAACAAGGTAACATTAAATAAAACCAATAGGCAATGGTAGAATTCAAGGAAAAGAAAGGGAAGGGTAGGAAAAAATAAGAAATGTGTCAAGTAATATAAAAGAGACATGCCATTAGATACTACATTTAGGCCACAAATTGATCTTTGAGCAGGCACAGAGAGAGGGAAATGGGATCAATCCCTGATTTATAGTGTCTGGTAGATTAAAACAGGAGTTGTTTAGAAGTGAAAAATAGTTTTAATCCTGAGACCATAGAGAAATTTCTTTTCTGTTTCATCATAAAGAGGGTGCAGTGACTTCAACATCATTATGGTATCAAATGTACCAATGAATTTCATGGGGCTGCATCTTATAACACACATTTTTATATTCTCATTGTTGGTAAATACTGTAGAACTAAGTTAGCACACCACAGTGCATTTTAAGGGAACATGTAAATTAATAATTCTGATTTCTTTACAATTTAAAGTCTCTTTGGAATGAGCTGGTTGTTCCTTTTGTCTCAAGAATAATCTTTCAAGGTTACTTTAAACAAACTTTTTTTCTTTCCTTTTGGATAAATTTTCCAATGATGAGCAGACAATTTAAAACATTTTATTGATTTAGTTATGTTGTTCAATGCAACTTTCCAGCACTCTCTTTTATCACTAGATTATTAGCTCTATATGGTAGAATCATTGAATGAGGGAGTAGAGAGTTTGAGAATGGGAAATAAAGCTAAATTCAGAATAAGGACTTACGAGAAGAACACAAAATTTGAGATGTTTTAAAGATTAAAGATTTTAAAGAAATTTACTTAAATTATACAAATTTGAGCCAATTTTTATGGACAGAGGGTTGCTTTTGTCTGTCTGTCTGTCTCTCTCCCACCCCCTCCCCCAGAAATAAATTTATTTTTTAGGCAAAACAATATTTTCTTGGTTAGACTGATTTATTTTTTGCAAAAAATACTGTATTATTTGCTACAAAAGACGCTTGTTTGTCCAGAACTACATGGTTCATTAAGAAGGCAAACAATGATAGATGATGATAAAAATAATGAGAGTTATAAAACAATGGAAGGAGAAATCAGTCACAGTGAGTTGGATGTGATTGTTTTTTCACATCAGGATATGTATGAAAGATTTGATCAACTGCAAACACAGTACACAAAAGGTATATTTTGCTATTAGTAGAAAATTGTCCTGTGTTCTTGACCAAGGACATAAGCTCATTGCTTTCTAAATGTTCCTTTGAGATTTTGAAGTTTTTCCTTTCTGGAAAATGTAACTGTAAAAGAGACATCCTTCATACACTGCTGCCTCATGAGTTTAGAATTCCTTTTCTAGTAGAGAACAGAGGAATCTGTACTGTTATCTGTATGAGGAAAAACTTGTAAGATGGCCACTATATGGAGTCAGGGGAGATGTCTGACTGTGAAACTGAAGCTGGTTCCTCATTCTCCCACTTACATGGTAGCTGTGGCCTGCCTAGGCCAAGCACATTTAAATAAATGGGGAGCATCTTCACAATGAGGTTAATCCTTGTTTTGAAGATTAAATGAGATATGATGTACCTAACACAATAGATAACAAATATTTGTCCCTCAAAAAATGTTAGTCATTATATTATTATTACTGGTGGTGGTATATTTGGAAACAAATTGGCAAGAATAGTGACCAGATTTCCTGCCAGGTTCTTGTAGGCATCGTATTTTTCTAGGTAAGTGTTGAGGATTGGAGAGAGAGCATGTCAGATAATCAGATGCAGAAACTGTTTCTTCATAGTAAGTTGTGTTCTTGCTCCTATGGATCATCCTGTCTCCTTGACTTTGGTTTGGAGATTTTAATAAAGTTCTTTAAATCTATAACTTATTATATTTTAAAGGATGTAGGTTTACTTACAAATTAATTTTCTTTATCTTGCCATTGCTGCATCAATAAATCAACTACATTTATATTGCTGTCATGTAATCAATCAACTAGTAAAAGATGAATGAGATTCCAGTTACTTGAACCAAGGGAAGGACTGCTGACTAAGAGAAAGCAAACAGAGCATCTTGAGGGGGAAGATAGTGGGAGAAACTTTGTGAGTCACCACCATTTAACAGAATTTTTAATCAGTATCAAAATCATGCCTTAATTTTAATATTCTCTTATAAATAAAAGTAAAAGGAGTAGAAATTCCTCTTTAAATCAACTTAGTTTACTCAGCAAGATAATTTCAGTTCATAAAGGCATCTTTTTGCTGGATTTCCTGAGTCGTGCTTGTGACTCACTGGGATGGCTTTGATCATGATGAGTCACTTCATATTTTCTGGGAATCGGACTACCTATTATTGCTTCGTCTTTGGTTTGCAATGAATAGAGAAAGTGCACCATCACAGGTGAGAGTATGAATAGCAAGGGCAATATGGAAAAAAAGCCAATCTCTGTGATTTGGATGTAATCTCTTCTGTCTGGTAAAGGGTAAATGATTTGTTCGGTAAAAGAGATACTACTCTAGCAGGTGTTCTAATATTGCCAAGAACTTCGTTCTTTGTCTCCTAACTAAGAAAATGGAAGCAAAATTCTCCATAAGCATTGACAGTCTCTTGGCCTTATAAAACATAAGATTATACTGGGGCAAGGTATTCATCCTATCTGTGATTCATATGATGTCAAATTGTTGTTGGTCAGAATGTCTATCATGTCGGCTAAATATCTAGAAATACAAAATACACAGAAACCAAAAGTAAAAATGAGAAGAATTTAACATCTGCTGACACTCAAACCTTTACTAATTTAAAACTTAACAAAGAAGAGGACATGGAAGTTGACCACTTTGTCAGTATTCCATTTGCAGATTGTCTTTACCTGTCCCTTCCCAGTCTGTTTCTTGTCCTCATCTTCCCTGTGTTGGGACTTCCCATGTTAGCCAAGAGTAGTCGAAATCCTGCAATTTATAACTCTTGTTTCTATTACCTACATCAATTGCATTATTGAATCTGTCTCTTCCTTCAAAATACAGACTATATCCATGCACTTCTCATCACTTTCACTGTTAAATCCGTAGTCCAAATCATGATAATGTCTTTGTGTGGTCTTTTGTAGTAGTCTCCTAACTGGCAGCTCTACTTACATGTTTGCCCTCTCTGTTCACCCGTCAGCCGGCGTAATTGATTTAAAAAATAAATCAGATCATGTCTCTCTCCTGCTCAGAAAAAGGGGAAGTGATGGCATCCCTTTCCTTTACCCTTCAAATAAAACCTGAAAAAACTTTTTGTGGTCTACCAGAGCCTTCTTCTTCCTTAAACATGCCACATTCTCTCCAGATTGAGGGTGTTCTTTTTGCGTAACATACTCTTCTCTCAGACCTTTACAAAGCTCTTTTCTTTAGATTTTTGCTCAAATATCAACTCTTTAAGGAGGCTTTCCCTGACCCCCTTTTAAAAAATAATGTCTTTGGTCAGGAACCTCAGAAGCAGAGACTGCTGTAGGTGTTCTTGTGAAAGTCACTGATTGAGGGGAGTGCTCTTTGGTGAAGGGAAGTGAGAAAAACATTATTATAGGGCCAGGGAAAGAAGCTAAGCAGGGATGTCAGCTGAGCTGGGGACTTGCTGCAGCCTGGTTGCAGGGGGCACCCTGGAACACACATCACATCAGACACTTAGTTCCACCTACGGCAAGGAGACTGGCTATTTCCACACCATGTCAGTCAGTCCTGGGCTGCCCCAGGCTGGTGATAATGGGAAGCGATAATGGGAAGCAGCCTGCGTGAGGCAGCTCCCATGCAGTTGAGGGCAATTCTCCATGGAGAAGGGAACAGCTGTGAGCCCACAGCAGCCACAGTCGCAGTAGCTGAGGGATAGGTATGTCACTTAGTGAAGCGGGATCTGGTTGGAGCATTAACAACATCCACTACAAGTAGCCTTCCCAGTTAGGTTTCCTGCTTCACTTTTCATTACGTTTATTCCTACCTGTCGTCATATTATCTGCTTGTCTGTCTGTCTGTCAATCTATCTATCTATCTTCCCGTCCAAGATTAAAATGAGAGCTTCACGAGGGTAGGGATTTTACTTTGCTTATTGCTGTATTCCCAGTGCCCAGATGAGTACCTGACACATTAAAAGCATCCAATAAGAATAATCATGACTAATATTTATTAAGTGCTTACAATATGCTAGGTGTGATTATAAGTGCTTTACAAGTATTAATTCATTTATTTCTCATAACAATTTTATAAGAAAGATGCTATCATTATCTCCATTTTATCGATGAGGAAACTGAGACAGAGGGGCCAAGTAACTTGCCCACAGTTACGTATTTAGGAAGTGATGAGTCTAGGATTCAACTCTAGGCTGAGTCTACTGCCTGTCTGTAGTATTCTTTAGTGTTGAAAGAAGATGTCCACTGAATTAGATTCATCAAGCATTTTCTAGGTAGTTTCTATATTTCTGTCATCCTGTTTCAGCACAGTAGTGAAATGGAAGTTCAGTAAAATTCATCCTTCAGTGTCTTCCTGTGCCTGTGTCCTGCAGCAGAGGCTTAGGTAGCAAAAGGCTGGCACTCTTCCCACTCTACTCATTGCTTCTGACCTTGGCCCATATTTTAGTTAGCTCTCCATGACTTAGTCGTTAGTTTGTTGTATGATGTACTCATATCATAAGAACTTTACAAAGAGTTCGAAGATGTAGGTTCCGTTCCTAGGTCTGACATTGCTCTTTGCCGACTGGGGCAACTTTCTCCGTCTCTCTAAGCCTCAGTGTCTTGATTCTTAAAGTGAGAAGTTTGGATCAGATGAATAAACTTATGGGTCTGAGGCATTGTAATGTTTGATATTAGTCTTAAGGGGGTATTGTATGAATGAATCAATATATAATTAGATGGGTGAATTAAATATGTAAGTATCATTTGAGAGTCCAAAGAATTTTTTTGTGTTGCTTTAACTGTTTAGACCAGGAAGCCAGAAAAGAATAAATAGAAGCATAAGCATTTCTTTTACATTATCCTCATTGCATGCCACCAATGTTTCTCCTGTCTTCTGGGTGTCATCATTTCAGAAACCGGAAAATGTGCTCTTTTTTATCTCACAACCCACATCTCCCATACGTTTGCTAAAGCTGAGATGGAGATTAAAAATCTGGGGTGAACAAGTTTAATTACCAGGCAACATAAGTAACATTGGCTTGTGGATCATAATCTATAGAAAGAAAACTAGTTTTGGGACAACAGACGTAGAGTTGAATTTCTACTTGTTGTCAGTAGCTGTGTAATTGTATTTTGAAACCCCTTCTGCTGAGCTAGAGTGCCCCATGCAAGAACAGTGAAACCTCAAAAGTTTTCATATACTGTTTGTTGTGTTGTGCATTGGAAAGAGAATGCATAGGCTTGGGAGCCACTCACATCTGGGTTAAAATCCCATCCCTGCCCTTTAATAGCTGAGGGCCTTGGACCATGCACTTAACTTTTCTGAACCTCAGACTCAGAAATCCATCTGTATAAAATGAATAAATGTGGGATATTGGGAGTGTTATGCCTCATCGAATGCCTATTGAGACGTTTAGACACTCAAATAAATGCTGCATCATGATGATTTAGATTATATTCTGTAGTATTAATAGATTACTTGTATGTGGACATGTTCCTATAATTTGCTATGCTGTGTAGTAAGGCTTAACTCTAAGGTTCCAAATATTAGAATGTCTGATTGAATTTAGCAGCTTTAATTCTAAATTTCCTATCTTGTTTTGTTACTAAATATTTGGTTTCCAACTTGGCAAACTTTTGACTTTAAATAGTACTACCCAACAAAATAGATCATTTTCAGGAAAATCTTTTAAAATAGGTCTTTTAAAAAAAGGATTTAAAGTGTTTCATTATTTTTTAACCAATGGATTTTGCCGTTAAACTAACAAAGCACCTTTTAGAAAATTTGCTTTTAGAATTATTGCAAATTAACATTTTAATGTATATTTTAAATCTAAAATGGTGCTTCTAATTATCTTATGGGAACAATGCATGTTTGTTCTCTTAAGCAGCTTACAGTACCTTTTTGTCTTTCTCATTAACTTTTTACCTTTTGCTTTATCAGCTCAGCCAGAATCCTGGCTTTGAGTTAAAAGGTGGGTTTTCCAAATCTTTGAATGAATCATAATCTTAAACATTATGGCCTGTGAATTTCTCAGCAGTTTTGGTTCTTTTTATTTCTTCTTTTTAAAAAAGTTCTTCTCTCTCAGTTACAAGTCTTCTTTATTTTCCTGCCTAGGCATTGAGGTTAAAAAGAATGTTTAGTTTATTGTTTCCATTTCTCTGTTATTGGAGTCCTTACTCTGAGGCTGCTTAGAAGATGATAATCTCCTTATTTATTTATTTACCATAATCAGAAGAAGGAGCTTTTCACTTTTCCTTTAAGTTTCAGTCCTGTATTTAATTTCTTTAGCTGGAGCTAGGTATAGATGTATATACCGTATTTGTTTATTTTCTAGACTGTTTTGTCAGCAAAAATTTGAGGCTACGATTAGCATAATAAACAGGTTTCTCTTAAATTTATTTTGTAAAAGAGCTATGTTCTTCATTTAGAATAGTTTTAATATGTTATCAGTACAAATTTTATGTATTTATTTATTTATATATGTTTAAGGTGTTAAACATGAAGTTTTGGTGTTCATATGTATAGTGAAGTGATTACTACTGTCGAGTAAATTAAAATATTCAGGCCAGTCCCATTGGCTCATGCCTATAATCTCAGCACTTTGGGAGGCCAAGGTGTGGGAGGAATTGCTTGAGGCCAGCAGTTTGATACCAGCCTCAGCAACATAGTGAGACCCTGTCTGTACAAAGAATAAAAAAAATAATAGCTGGGCATGGTGGTGCATGCCTATAGTCCTAGTTACTGAGAGGCTGAGGTGGGAGGATCTCTGGAGCCCAGAAGTTCAAGGTCACAGTGAGCTGTAATGGCGCCACTGCACTCCAGCCTGGGCAACAGAGTGAGACCTTGTCTCTAAAAAATCGGTCAATCATTCAGTATATTCATCATCTCATAGTTATGTGTGTGTGTGGTAAAAGCACCTAAAATATACTCTCTTACCAAATTTCTGGTATATAATACAGTATTATTAACTATGGTCATCATATTGTATGTTGCATCTCTAGACTTATTCACTGGGATAACTGCATCTTTGTACACTTTGACCAGTATCTCCCCCATACTTTCTCACCCCTGGTAACTACCTTTCTACTCTGTTTCTATGTATTTATTTTTTGGTTCTTTATTTAAATTCTGCATATAAGTGATATCATGCAGTATTTTGCTTTCTCCGTCTGGCTTATTTCATTGAACACAATATCCTATAGTTTCCTCTATGTTGTTGAAAATGACAGGATCTCCTTTTTTAAAGCTGAAAAGTATTCCATTGCATACATACGAGGGCTGTCTGGAAAGTATCCAACCATTGTTAATATAACGAAAACATATTACGTGGCTGGCTACTTCCTGAACAGCCCTCACATATCACGTTTTCTTTATCCATTTGTTTGTTGGCAGACATTTAGGTTGTTTCCGTATCTTGGCTATTGTGAATAATGCTGTAATAAACACGAGAGTGCAGATGTTTTTACACTTAAACACTTCTCTTCAAATCACACAAATCTTTCACCTTTTAAATCAGTACAAATTTTGACTGAAGAGTTTAACTTACTTTACATATTACAAACACTCTATATCAGTTTCCTATTATTGCTGTAACAAATTATGCACATTTTAATGATAAAACAACATAAATATTAATATATACCTTCTGTAGATTAGAAGACTGACACAGGTCTCACAGCTAAAATCAAGGTGTCAGCAGGGCTGCATCCCTTTCTGGAACCTGTAGGGGAGAACCTATTTCCTTGTCTTTCCCAGCTTCCAGAGGCCACTTAAATTCCTTGGCTTGTGGCTCCCTTCTTCCAACTTCAAAGGCAGAAATTTTCATCTCTCTGATCATTCTTCCATAGTAGTGTCTCCTTCTAACTCTTTTCTGCCTCCCTCTTTCATTTTCAAGTGCACTTGTGATTATATTGGGTTTATCCAGGGTACTCTCTCTATTTTAAGGTAAGCAACCTTAGCTGAATTTCACCTGTACCCTAATTCTTCTTTGCCATGTAAAGTAACAGTCAAAGCTTCTGCGGATTAGGTTGTGGGCATATTTGGTGTTGAAGGGAGGTAGGGCATTATTCTTCCTTCCACACATTCTTAAATAAATATTTCTTTCTTCCATTGGAGTATGAGTAAACTAAGA
Source organism: Lepilemur ruficaudatus (assembly GCA_963574885.1). Classification (NCBI taxonomy): domain Eukaryota; kingdom Metazoa; phylum Chordata; class Mammalia; order Primates; family Lepilemuridae; genus Lepilemur; species Lepilemur ruficaudatus. Next base: position 13,555 of record CAUYRT010010052.1, read on the forward strand.
AAATATTGCCTGGTAGAGGTCCTCAGGCAACTTGCTTTGCTGAAGAAATAAGAATAATTTTAATTAGTCCATTGATGTTTATATTGCAAATGTACCCTTTTGGCCGGAGTTGAGGGTAAAAGAAACCAGTTTATTTGAAATTGTTTTAATCCCCAGATAACTCCTTGTTGCTACAAAGAAATAGAAACATGGAAATAAAAGAAACTTCAAGGGAATAGGAAGGAACAGAAGAAAGAAAGAGGGAGGATAGGAGAGAGAGAGAGAGAAACCTTATTGGACAAGGGTGGATCAAACAGCAAAAGTAAAACCAATGGAATTCATTTGGCTTTGTATTAACATAAATGAGGCACTATTAGATAGGATCAGTAAAAACGTCACTACTTCCTTGGTATTTTTTTGTGTGGAGGCCAAGACTAATGTGGTGGCTTATTGGCCCCTGAGTTTATCCCATTTCAGCTTTCTTTCCTTGTGTTTTAAGCATTTGTGTGCTATCAACATAAGCTTTATATGATAACTATATGTGGTTATACCTGACATTTTTAATCCCTTCAAAATATATTGTGAGAATTTGGAAAAAGGCATATGTATTAATATTTATGAAATGGAAAGTTGGCAAGGGAATTGTTCTGAAATAGTGTTAGTAAAGTTTTTTGATTGATGAAAACTATGTTGCATGCCTTAGTTTCTTCATGTCTAAAATAAGATGGTCTGACTAGATGACCTTGTAAGATCCTAGCTTCTAACTTTAAAAGTTCAACCAAGAGGACTAGTCCAGTTCTCAACATTGGGTATTAATTATTAATAGAAATGAAATAGAAAATGTCAATGTCTGGGCCTCACTACCAGAGATACTGCCTCGATTCCTCAAATTTTATTACAATTAAGTATTCTTTCCCCAAATAAAGATTTTCAGGAGAAAAGGGACAGAGTGGGTTAAAGTGAATATTAGTAAGGAAAAATATACCCAGAATGAGTGAAGAGCTCATAAGTGAACACTTATTTGCTTTGTGTTAATTTCTGACCTAGATAAATTATATTCTATATGTTGGGATTATGAGAAATGTGTGAAGAATTGGAAAGGTGTTGAAAGACTGGAGGGGGGATATATTCTGATTTTCAGAAAGGGAAAATAATTGAATATTGTGTGCTGTAAATTGATATGTTTGCATTGATTTTAAAAAAGATTATAAAATAGATTTTTAAACCAACTTTATTGAGGTATGGTTTGTATATAATAAAGTACATTTGAAGGTCAACTATTAGACAAAGATATACACTTTTGCAACCACCAGCCAATTCAAGATGTAGACAATTTTCATCTCTTAAGAAAGTTTTCTGGTATTTCTGTGCAATCAATCTCCTCCCACCCCCATGCCAAACAACTGCTGGTCTGATTTCTATCACCACAGATTTGCTTGTTCTAAGAGTTCATGTAAATGGAATCATACATTATGTACTCTTTTGTGTCTGGCTTGTTTTATTCAGGCTAATGTCTGTGGGAGTTATCTGTTTATTGCATCTATCAGTAATTTCTTCCTTTATGTTGCTGAGTAGTATTCCTTTGGAAAGCCCAAGATGTTTCCTAAGCCACTCTACTTTGGCAGGACTCAACCTCAAAGCTCTGTCTCTCTTGTGGATCTTAGTGGGGGCTTTGTTTTAGGCTTTGCTAGCTAGGGATTAAAATACATCTTCCTCTTGGACAGGGGACAGCAATATCCATGTAGTAAATATTTTGTGATTTGTGAAGCACATATGGTCTCTATCACATATTCTTCTTATTTTTTTAGACAGCTCTTTAAATATGTAAAAACAATTTTAGCTTGCTAACCATACAAAAACAGACTGTAGGTCAGAAACACTTTGCCAGTGCTTGTTCTAAGTCAGTGCTGTACAGTAGAACTTTCTGTGATGATGTGCTTATCTGAGCTGTCCGTATGGTAGCCTCTACCCAAATGTGGTTATTGAGCAAGGGATCTAGAATAGATTTAAAAAACTATTTGTGAGTAACTTGAAGAGGAAACAGCAATAAGATGATACCAAAATAGGTTCTGAACAAATTATGTAGTCTACTATAATTTATTTCTGTGATTCAGTTCCTAGTCTGGTGGATGAATAAAATCCAATAATCATAATACGTGATGTTTGACAAAGTCTTTCATGGTATCTCATATCAAGATGGAGAAATTAGATTTGAGAACAAGGATTCTTAATTGGTAAATGGTGATAATAAGTAGGTCAGAGCTGTGGAACTGTGCATGCCAACTCATGGTGTGTTGTTAATTGCTGTGCTTTCCGATAAGTAACCACTAGCCACATGTAGCTATATAAATTTAAATTTTAATTAATTAAAATTAAATAAAAAATTCTGTCCCTTAGCTGGAATGGCCACATTTTAAATACTCAGTAGCTACAATGACTTGTGGCTGCTATATTGGACAGCAGAGGTTTAAGACATTTCTGTTGCAAAGTTCTATTGGACAGTACTGCCAAAAGGAGGCTTTTAGGGGCAGGACAAATAACTCTGTACTGAACCTTGTATTTCCAATGTTTTTACCGTAATTTAGAGAAAGATCACAGATATAAAAAGAATGTGGTTATCCAATTTGTAAATAAGACAAAGCTGGGATGGAAAATAAATATGTTAAAATGACTCAGCTTCCCCAAAGATGTTGAAAGCATCTTTGGAATAATAGTACCCCAAACTGTTAATAAGCTAATACGTGTTATATAAAAATTATCTTTCTTGGCCCAATAAATTTGATAACTAATCCCTTCTTTGTAAGTCAAAATGCATCTCAGCATATTAAACTTTTTGAGAAATCCTGGAGTAAGGCAGTATCTTTTATTTTGTTTATTAACCCAGAGAGATGGATTAGATCTAACAAGATAAAATTTAACAAAGATAAATTAAACAAAACTCTGTCTTTTGGGTCTCCATATTGTTTTTGCAATTACAAGAATGAGTAATCTGGCCTAGAAGCTGCAGGCATAAAAGGGATTGGCGGTTTTAGCCAATTAAGACTCAGTGCGGTGGGTAATGTAAATCCCTACCCCATCCCTGGGGAGAAGCTAGTATGATTTAGGCTACACCCTTATGTGTGTATACTATATATGAAGAGGCAATGGTATGTTATTGAATTCAGTTGTGAATACTATATTAGAACTTTCTAAGCAGCTTCATGTGTATTACTTAGAAAATATGAAGTTAATAACTTTTCATTAAAAGAAAGGGTATGGTCAAAAATTTTTTTCAAAAGCCACTGTGTGACAGGCAGAGCTTAGGTTTGGAAATACCTGGTTTTGAATTTCAAATTCACAATTTACTAAAGTTATATCACCTTACCAAGCGTCCTTACCTTCTAGGTCTTAGTTTCTTCACCTATAATCACATTAGATACTGTCTTACAGTATTATCTGCATGGATATTTAAACTCAAAATTGCTGAAGGGGTTATGTGAGATATAAATGTTTCTTCTTACACAAAACTGACGTGGCTGGAATGGGAAGGCTGTGGAGAGGTAAGTGGTTTCACCTTAACGAACACATCCTGCATTGAAGGAAAATGGAAAAAGAGGGAGTTTGATTTTTCTCTGCTCCAAGTAATTGTTATGGCCAGGAATAAAATATTGGCTTCCTCTTTTTCGAACCCAGTCCTGAAAGTATTAATATTTTATAACATAAAATTGTGTGGCAGGTAATTTAACAGTTCTGGTCCTGAATTCCTTTTCTTAGAATGAATGAGTTGAAGTACATTTCAGCTCTGTGACAGTACGTGGTAGTGTCAGCCTTGATCATGGGCAGAATTGCTGTAATCTTGTATATCATCAACATAGAGAAAACCCATTAGCTTAAGGTAATATTTATTAAAGTGTCTTTTTAGATTAGTAATAGGTATTTCCTTTTTTCTTTTTCTTCTTTATGGATTTTGTTGTCAAATACATTAGAAACCTCTGGGCTAAACAAAGTTAAGCTGATTTCTTTACCCAGACTTTTCAAAACCTTTAAATGCCAGGATGCTTTGTGACTGTATAAGGGAAATATACAATTTGTTGTTTTTCTAATTTAGTTGCCCAGGACAACTTTTTCAAGGAGCCTTATAGAAGTACTGTTTTATGGAAAACATTTTGGGAAAAATTGGGTAAAGACAGAGTGCATTATTGGAGAAGAATATAAATGAAACATTATCACATGTAAAATATTAACTTAAGATGTTGTATCAGCAAGGATCAGCATCTCGAAAGAATAATCTATGGGCCAGTGTGCTTTGATGGGAGTAGTTCTCACAAAAGCTCAGACATGAGTTATTCCACTAGTAGAGAAGACTTAGTAAAACTGGGTTAAGAGTTTGAGCTGCCAACTAGTATAAATGTCATATAGAGGAAAAAAATCATAGATGGGGAATCACATTGACTTGGATTATAATCTAGGTTCTTCTGACTTCTCACTGCATATTGGTCAACTCAGTAACCACTCTGAGTCTCAGTTTCCTCATCACCAAAATGGAAATAAAACAATAATGTTAACAATAGTTGTAGCAAATACTTACATAGCATTTATAGCCAGGTATTGTTCCAATCACTTACTATATATTAACTGTATATATCATTTAATCCTCACACACACACTTAAATGCACACAAATATGAGGTTTCCTTATGTCCATGTCAAATTGTGACCATAGAGGATCATCATCTGGGTCCTGGGTACCAAGGATGTAGGCAATATACAGCTAAAACAGAAGGGAATTAGTGGGCTATACGAAAAAAAATGGAGGCGCAATAATGATAAATTTTCAAAGCCTTTACAGCCTTCCCTGGAGCTAGTTATGGTCATAACTTCCCACTCTTTCTTACTTTTACACTCTATTATCTTAGTTTCCCTCCTGTACCATGATGTCACTTTTAGCAAACAAATGTTTTTGTTTAATCAAAAGATCTGTTCTCTATTGAGTGCCTGCTATGTGTCAGGCACTATTGTACATACCGGTATTGACCTAGTGTACAAAAGAAATAAAGAATCCCTGCTCTCAAGGAGCATACAAGCATTCCTCATAGATACTGCAGGTTCAGTTCCATACCACTGCAATAAAGAAAATATTGCAATAGAGCCAGTCATGTGAATTTTTTGGTTCTCAGTACATACAAAAGTTATGTTTACATTATACTGTAGTCTATGAAGTGTGCAATTGCATTGTCTATAAAAAGTATGTATTAATACCTTAATTTAAAAATACTATATTGCTAAAAAATTCTAACAATCACTTGAGCCTTTAGTGAGTTGCAGTCTTTTGCTGGTGGAGGATCTTGCCTGATGTTTTGGCTGCTGACTGATCAGGGTGTTGGTTGCTGAAGGTGGGGTGTCTGTGGCAATTTCTTAAAGAAGACAACAGTCTATACTTATACTAGTTGGCAGCTCAAACTCTTAACCCAGTTTTACTAAGTCTTCTCTACTAGTGGAGTAACTCATGTCTGAGCTTTTGTGAGAACTACTCCCATCAAAGCACACTGGCCCATAGGTTATTCTTTCGAGATGCTGATCCTTGCTGATACAACATCCTGAGTTAATATTTTACATGTGATAATGTTTCATTTATATTCTTCTCTAATAATGCACTTGTCTTTACCCAATTTTTCCCAAAATGTTTTCCATAAAACAGTACTTCTATAAGGCTCCTTGAAAAAGTTGTCCTGGGCAACTAAATTAGAAAAACAACAAATTGTATATTTCCCTTATACAGTCACAAAGCATCCTGGCGTTTAAAGGTTTTGAAAAGTCTGGGTAAAGAAATCAGCTTAACCCATCAATTGACTCTTCCTTTCACTAAAGATTTCTCTATAGCACGCAATGCTAATTGATAGCATTTTACCCACGGTAAGGCGTCTTTCAAAATTGGAGTCAGTCCTCCCAAACCCTGCTGCTGCTTTATCAACTAAGTTTACATAATATTCTGAATCCTTGGTCGTCATTTTAACAGTGTTCACAGAATCTTCACCAGGAATAGATTCCATCTCAAGAAACCACTTTCTTTGTTCATCCATAAGAGGCAATTTCTCATCCATTCAAGCTTTATCATGAGATTGTAGCAGTTCAGTCATATCTTTAGGCTCCACTTCTAGTTCTCTTGCTATTTCTGCCTCATCTGCGGCTATATCCTCCATGGAAGCCTTGAAACTCTCAAAATCATTGTAAGGGTTATAATCAACTTCTTCCAAACTCCCATTAATGTGGATATTTTGACTTCTTCCCATGAATCACAATTGTTCTTAATGGCATCTAGAATGGTGAATCTTTTCCAGAGGTTTTTAATTTGCTTTGCCCAGATCCATCAGAGGCATGACTGTCTAAGGCAGCTACATATAGCTTTATGAAATGTATTCCTTAAATAAAAAAATTTGAAAGTTAAAAATGACTCCTTGATCTATGGGCTGCAAAATGGATGTTGTATTAATAGGCATGAAAACATTAATCTCCCTAAACATCTCCATCAGAGCTCTTGTATGACCAGGTACATTGTCAATAAACAGTATTTTGAAAGCAATCTATTTTTCTGAGCAGTAGGTCTTTAATAGTAGGCTTAAAAAAATTCAGTAAGCCATGCTGTAAACACATAGGCTGTTATCCAGGCTTTGTTGTTTGATTTATAGAACAGGAAGAGTCAATTTAGCTTAATTCTTAAGGGCCCTAGAATTTTTGGAATGGTGAATAAGCATTGGTTTCAACTTAATGTCACCAGCTGTATTAGCCCCTAACAAGAAAGACAGTTAGCCTATCTTTTGAAGTTTTGAAGCCAGGCACTGAATTTTCCTTCTTAACTATGAAAGTCCTAGATGGTATCTTCTTTCAATATAAGGCTGTTTCATCTACATTAAAAATCTGTTGTTTCATCTAGGTACTTTCATTGATTAAGATCTTAACTAGATCATCTGGATAACTTGCTACAGTTTCTCCATTAGCATTTGCTGATTTAACTTATATTTTTATGTTATGAAAACAGCTTTTTCCCTTAAGCCTTATGAAACAACCTCTGCTAGCTTCAAACTTTTCTTCTGCAGCTTCCTGACCTATCTCAGCTTTCACAGAATTGGAGAGTTCGGGACCTTGCTCTGGATTAAGGGAAGGTGTTGTGGCTTGCCTGATGTTCTATCCAAACCTCTCAAACTTTCTTCATATCAGCAATATGGTTGTTTTGCTTTCTTATCATTTGTATGTTCACTGGAGTAGCACTTTTAATTTTCTTTGAAAATGTTTCCTTTGTATTCCCAACTTGTCTGTTTGGAACAAGAGTCTTAGCTTTCAGCCTATCTCAGCTTTCAACTGCCTTCCTTACTAAGCTTAATCATTTCTAGCCTTTGATTTAAAGTGAGAGATGTGCAACTCTTCTTTGCACTTGAACACTTAGAGGCCATCATAGAATTACTAATTAGCCTAATTTCACTATTGTTGTATCTCAGGCAATAAGGAGACCTGAGGAGATGGAGAGAGATGAGGGAACTGCCGGTTTGTAGAGCAGTCAAAACACATGGGACACTCATCAATTAAGTTCACCATGTTATGTGGGTGTGGTACCCGAAACAATTACAATAGTTACATCAAAGATTACTGGTAACAGATCATCCTGTCAGATATAATAATAATGAAAAAGTTTGAAATACTGGAACAATCACCAAAATGTGACATAGAGACATGAAGTGAGCACATGCTGTTGGAAAAATGGTGCTAATAGACTTGCTCAGTGTATGGTTCCACAAAACTTCAGTCTGTGAAACTTTCAATGTCTGTGAAACGCAATAAAGGCAAGTACAATAAAATGAGGTATGCCTGTTGCTGCTTATAAGGGAAGAGAGACAATAAAAAATATGAGTAATATATATGATATGTCAGATAATCATAAGTACTATGGAGAAAAATAAACAGGAGAGGCAGATAGGAGTGTATAAGTGAGGACTGGGTTGATTTTTATATACTTTCATTCTTTTCTATAATTTTAATAGATCAGACCTATACAGTAAAAGAATATGGAAGAGATGGGGAGAAGGGGGAGAAATTAGGGTGCAAACAAATTATAGGAACAAATCATATATGCTTTAGCATTAGCTATTTAATACACTGTTAACACTATCATTCTTTACATGTTTTTCTTCAGTTTTAGAAAATGAATTCTCTAGCAACTAAACTCATCATCTTGGGGGCCAGGATTTTCACATGAATTTGAAAAGACAAAAGCATTCAGACCATAGCAGTTCATTTGCCAAGTTAACTAAGGACAGACTCCATCTGTCTTACATTGCCACAGCAGAGTATTTGATCTGTTTCTTCAGTGATCCTGTCAGGCAACATTCTGCAAACAGAGACAAAAGGACCTCCTGCTGGTTGACCAGTGGGAGCTCTACTAAGCTTCTCTCTGATGGAGTTTCTTCTGTGGCCCATCTTTACTGTGTGGCAAGGCTCTTCACAAGATTCTGACTTCTGTCATAGAACAAAAGTTAAAGTTTTTGTAGTACTTTGATCTGTTGTGAAATCAGGCAATAAGAGTACCCCCATGGAGATCCTAACCTAAGTCTGGAAAATACTCATCTTCCTATTAATCCTGTAATATAGCCATTTGTATTTTTAGAAATAATTTAAATGTAAGCCAGATTAATATTAAAATATTGCAAAGGAAAAAAGTAACAGATTTTCCAATTAAGTGTGGAGGGATATCAGCTCTATTCTCATAGTCCTAAGAATTTATGGTCATTAATAATGCAAAGGTACTGATGAGGTTATAAATCTTTTAAGGTTATTAGCTATAGTTCCTTTGCAAAAATTTAAATTTGCAGACGAATAGTGACTTTCACCATAGTTTGCATGTCAGCTATGTCTTAATAAGGGCTTTTCTTACTTTACAGGTAGGGAAACCAAGGAAGAAATAGTGCAAATAATTGATTTTATCCCAGAAAGCCCCCAAATGAGGTATAGGTGTTATAATCTATTGCAGCAAGGTATTTATATGAGGGGAGGGGCAAGTAATAGAAATAGTTTCAAGTTTCCTATTGCTGCTTTAATAAATTACTCAAACTTAGTTACTTAAAACAAAAATTTAATATATTACTGTTTTAGAGGTCAGAATTCTGAAATTAGTCTCACTGAACTAGGTCAAGGTGTTAGTATGGCTGGTTCCTTCTGGAGATTCTAAGGAAGCATCTGTTTCCTGGCCTTTTCGAGCTTCTGGAGGCTGCCTGCACTTCTTGGCTCATGGTCTCTTCCTGGTGTCACTCTGACCTCCACTTTTGGTATCACATTTCCTTCCCTGACTCTGGCCCGCTTGCCTTCTGTTGTAAGGACTCATGTGATTACATAGGGCCCACCTGGATAATCTAGGTTAAATTCCTCAAGATCCTTAACTTAATAACATCTGCAAGGTCCCTTTTGCCATGCCAGGTCAGTATGCACAGGTTTCAGGGTTAGGATACATACATCTCTGGGGAGGGGCATTATTCACCCCACAGAAGGTAGAGCTACCCCAGCTCTGTGAAGTCGAGCTGGTGATGTTTTCTGGTGAGACTAAAGGAAAGCTGTACTTGCTAACTTCATCTGTAAATTCTCTTAGTGGAAAAGTATTATGGAAATGTGTCTTACCTGTGTTGTGAAAGTAGTTTGATTCCTGTTGCAAAGATGATCCTGATGACGATAAAAGTTGAATAAAGTTGAACCATGGGGTAATAGTAAGGTGATAGAGGCTGGATTTCCACCTTTAGCTAGTGAACTGCATCCAGGCCTGGCTGATGAACGAGGAATTAGAGTAAGTTTTATCTTAATTGAGTTGACTCTAACTTGCAAAGATGAGTGGGACATGGAGGTGTGACCTCTTTCATTAGTGACTATGTATTATGAATATTCCAAAATTCATACTTTTTAGTAAAATTCAATATTTTAAAATAAAATGCAATAATGGTCATAAATTTTGTTGGCAGGGTTATAGTCAGAAGAGGTCTATTGGAGAAATGGATTAAAATGACCTTTAGGCCTCTTTCCCTAGCTAACATACATTGTCAATATTATTTATTGGTCAAAATCCCTCTGAATTGCTATTCTTTTTTCACTTCTCTCTAACTTGCCCTTTACATGTGAACATAGTATCAAAAGTGGTATTTGTAGAGCTACAGCACCACTATCTTGACTTGGCCCCATTGGCCAACTTTATATACTAATTTTAAAAGGATTAGGGCCAGGATCAGAAATGGGAATGGTGAGGAAGGTAAGGGAAAAGCAGCTTTCTCCATGTTCACTCTCCAGGGAGGGGTGTGTTGGCAGGGAAGCCATACTTTGTTTTCTAAATGCTTTTCTGAGTTTTGGTTGCCTTGGAGACAGGACAGTTATTTCAGGATTAGACTTGAATGCTGGAGAGTATCAGTTGGTGACCTCTCCTACCTTTGGTGGGGTTCACCTGCTTTTCTTTCCTTGACCCCTTATATAAAACAAGAATATATATTTTTATGTACATGTACTCATCATAGCATTTTTATTTCCTGGATTTGAATATCTCGTTCATTCATTCCTTAATTCATTCAGCAAATATTTGGTTGCCAGTTATTCCCAGTCCATCTGCCTATAGATAAATGATTTAAAAGTAGCTTTATACAGGCTTGTAATAGAAATGTAACCAAAATACTAAGTGAAAATAGTCAACTCTCTCCAGGTGAGCGGGAGATTCCCTCACATAAGGGGTGACACCTATGTAGTCTGTGAGCCTGAGCAAGTGTTTATTTATAGAGAGGGGCTGGCGCCTCAGCTGTTCTTTCACTCTAAATCTTCCCTGTGAATGGAGGATATTCTCGGGATACTGTTTAAAACTTAGTTTTCTTTGTTTCAAGTAGGATATCTAACATTTGAAATACAAATGTGACCCCTTTACGAAGTCTCCAACTAAGACAGACTGAGGGAGGATGGTTAAGCCAATCTGTGTGACAGCTTCAGCAGAAGGTAGTGGGTGGTGGGTAGTAGCATGTAAACAACTTTATTTTCATGTTAAACCATCCTGGGGATCTGGAGTGGGGTGGTGGTGGCAGTGCCTATCCTGGGATACCGTGGTAAAACATGGAAATCAGACAATACAGGATACAAGGAAGATGTGAGAGGATCTCAGACTTCCTGGGTGGACCAGATGGTATCAGTATAAAACAAGGGCAATGAATAAGGGAGTAAAGGTAGCTACTATCTCCTTGCATTTCAATTCCATTTTTCATTTGGATCAGGTGAGAAATTGCTTCTGTTAATGGTGGCATCCTGGTCTGGTACATCAGTGCTGCCATACCAGTAGTTTTTTTTCTTTAATAGTGAGTGCATAGCCACTGCCCAGAACCACTCAAATACCTGCTCTGCTTCCTCCCAGTCCCAGCCCCTCCATCAGCAACTCCTGCACCTCCCCAACTAAAAGAGGACTTCTATATCTTCAAGGGGCCTCCAGAACCATACTCTAGCCCTATAGTTAGCATTCGTTCTGATTGTTTGATATACATGCCATGCTAGTCATTAAATACTTTGACTGTCACTCTAGTGAAACCCATAGTGATAAAGTTAAGCCCAACAGTTTAATTAAAAACAAACACTGCCAGTTTCACAGCAAGCTCAGCAATGTCCTACAACTGAGCAGGCACCCCTCAGATTCTTTAAGATAGAAAAGGCAATCTTTGAGGTAGCAATTAAAAATAAGCAGAGAAAAATTCATGCAAAATTCTAGGATATTTCTAGGCATTCATTCTTGCTTGAAAATTATATCTTGATTTCTAGAATCTTTCTTGTATAAGCTTTTCATGTGCATATATTAATGTTATTTTAATAAGTTTATAGTATTAAGAATAAAAGGAAATATGGCTTTGCTGATTGGTTGCTTCTGCCTTTTCAACCAACTGAGCCTAAATGAATATCAAAGGCTCAAATTACATATTCTTATAAGTGTACCATGGTATTAGTGATGCTTGTGCCAGATTAAAGGCACAGGTTCTAGAGATGTCTTCCATTTCTAAGAGGATAAAGCTGACTGATGATATAATTTCATAGTGTGTTATGAACCACTGAATTTTTTTTATTGGTATCTGAATCATCTGACCCTGTTTTGGGTATTTAGGGAATCAGAACAGGCATTGAACAGCAACCCTATTATTTTCCTAATTCTTCCAGAAGTTTCTTAGTATTGAACATGATCATTGTAAGCATAACAGAATTAAATAGAGGCTCAGAGAAATACATAAAAATATAAAATAAATGACATACAGTGCTAGAACAGAGATAAAAGATAGTCTGAAGTGGTTGTTTCTAAGCCAATGTTCTGTAGCTTTGCTTATATTTCTTTGCCTATTCTACAGTTAACCTTGTTAAAATTCTGCAAGAGCAGTAACAACTACAGCGATCTACAAGTTAGGGGAAACAGATTTCTGCTGTTGAGTACTTTGTTCTGGAAAATCCAATTTTTTATTAAATAGTTAATTTTTGTAGTACTTAAGCTTATTATTTAACATTTATGTAGCACTTGGTATTTAAAAAGTACTCTACAATGCTTAATTATTTCTTATACCTTCTCACTTTTGTAAGGTCAATTTAGCCAAATTACAATGCTTGACTCTAGCGCAAAATGGAGGTCAAGTTTCTGCTTTAAATTACAGAAGTTTCCATTAGTGATTTTTTTTTTAAATAAAAGTTGGGACCATAGCCTAAAAATAAAAGAGTAAAATTCAGAGCTTTGAATGCCTAATTCTCACTCACTATTTTCCCCAAATTTGTATTTCCATCCAAATGTTTTATTTGTTGGTCAGAATTAGATTTAGAGTAGCAGATAAGGCAAAATGTACTAAAGTTCTATTAATTGAAAGAGTGTGTGCAGGACTTTGAATGTGTTATGCCATAGAGATTATTTAGAAGGGTTTGCTTTAATGATAAAGTCAGAAAGGTTTATAACCAATAACTCAACTATCTATATAAAACTATATATTCCTAAGGAGCTTAAAAACATTTTTGTATGTTAACTATTTATTTAAAATGTGTCCTATTTAAAAAAAACATTTTTTGTGGTTTGATAATGACCTAAGGACACTTATACATCTTGAAATTTTTTCTAGAATAACAAAACAAATTGTTTTTTAAAAAATCTTGCATATTTTTCAGCTGAGAATGATAGCATTTATACCAATTAAAAATATTTTCTTTGTGAGTGATAATATTGTACTTTCTCCCCATAATATAAGAAAAGTTCAGTGCCATTTGGGAATATAGCATTTAGTTTTGGTTTAGCATTTAGCAGTTACATTTTTATGACTTATTTCTGTATTAATTCTAATGTGGCCAGAGAACATACTATCATTTCAATACTTTGAAGTTTGTGGGTGCTTCCTTTTAGTCTGATGTATATTTAAATTTTGTAAGTGCAATATATACACTTGAAAAGAAAGATATATATGCAGTGCTTTTGATTAGAGTAAGTGTATGTAACATTTAGGTTGTTTGTTGATCAAGTTGTTCAAATCTTAATTTGCGTTTTAGAATTTACTTATTATTCCATCAGTTTGTGCTATTTTGATTTAAGGGTGAAATTTATGACTATTTAATTCATAAAAGCAATTTTCACATCTTAAATTTGATGTGTCTGATCTCCCTATCTACCTGCTTTTGCTTTGATAGAAATATTTAGTGTGGAATCACTTTAAAAATATTCTTATAGGCCTGGAAATATTTCTCAAAGCAGTAAGTTGAAATGCGAAGCATTAAAAACAAGAACTATGTCTAGTAATTACTCCCTGTGGCAACTGAGTGAGTTAAAGATGTATGGCAACTGCAGCTGTAATGGCATATATTTAGAAAGGAAACTTAATTTGCTACTTCTAAAAAAAATATCTGTTGGCAAACAAACCTAAAATAAAGGTTCAAAAAAAAGATATTTTATTTCTGGAAAGTGTGTTAGTTCTGTTACCATCTTCATACTGTGAAATAAGCTATGATGAACCATGTGTGTCTTTTCTTTTTCCTAGTGTATGCCGATCAAAGGCCTAGGATTCATACTGGGAGCCTATCAGTGCATTTGCAAAGCAGGATTCTATCATCCTCGAGTCTTCTCAGTGAACAACTTTCAGAGTAAGTTCCCTTTGTTTCTGTGCACATATATGTACACAAGTACCATACATTGTTATTACTTACTAAGATTTTCTTTGATCCTTGTTGGAGTTATATGGTTAAATCCCCACTGGTCTAGCATTCTTTTATCACTTAAGGAGTTTTAGCTTTGGTTTGTTATCTGCAGTGCTCTGGAGTACCACAAAAATATGTGCTCAATTTTAGGTGTATTTTAGTTTTTAATACATTTTAAAAGCTTGAGAATATTATAGCTACTGAGTAAGACAAATGAGGATTCAGTTATTGAGAGGTATTGCCATAGAAATTCCCTAAAACTAATTTTGCCAGTTTGTTTAGTTCGTTTACTTATTAATTAATTTTTGTGTATGTTTTTTATGCTTCATAAATATTCTCTTAAAAGTGAGCAGCTTAAAACAGTACAAATTTATTATTATACAGTTTCCATTGATCAGATTTCTAGTCTTGGGTTCACTGGCTAAAATCAAGGTGTCACCTGGGATATGATCTCTGAGGCTCAGGGTCCTCCTCTTCAGATTGGTGAATGAATTTATTTTCTTGTAGTTGTAGGCCTGAGGTCCCCATTTTCAGGTTAGGTACCAGTCTGGGGTCGCTCTTAGCTCCTAAAAGTTGCCTTAAGGCCCAACCATATGGTCCTCTTACAACATGGCTGCTTACTTCTTTGAGCTACCAGGAGAATCTCCCCAGCCTGCTAAGACAGAGTCTTATATAACAAAGTAACTGTCCCATCACTTTGCCATATAGTGAACATAAGCAAAGGAGAGAATATCCCATCATATTTATAGGTCTACACACATTCAAAGGGAAGTGGATTATACAGGGTTTGTACTCCAGAATCAAAATTTGTTAATCTGATTATTCAATTCCTACCACAGAAAATGTCAGTATTACAATTTGAGCATTGAATTTTATTCCATCTATAGAGAATGCAGTGTTGTCACAGCGCCTTGTAGCTAGTTCTTGGATATAATAACTAAGAAGAAAGAGTATAGTGGTGAAAGGGGGTCGCTTCATGGGAAGTTAGGGTCTGGGGTTGCTAAAACTGGAGTATAGGTTTCTTTTAGATATCCATAAATCTTTGTCAGACCTATTATTTGTCTCTATAGGAATTTGCATTTCTACTAGGCATAGTTCAAAGGGCACATTGAGATTGAGATCTGACTGTCTTCCTCTGGGACTTTTGGTAGATTTTTATAGATTTAACTTCTAGGTTCCAGAGGTGAGGAACATTTTTCGTTCTCCTTGGTCATATATTTCGGAGTTCTGGCTTTGTTCTGAATAACAAAGTTGTTGTAAACAGAATTGTAAGATGGCCTCCCAGGTTCTGCTTCTACATGTACTCTATAATCCCCTCCCCTTAAGTGTGGGTGGGACCTATGAATAGAATGGGATAGTCATTTCCTTGCTTAGGCTATGTTATGTAGCAAATGTAATGACATAGTCACTCTTGTGATTACATCATATTAATAATACCTAAGACTCCATTGTAGCACACTAGGGGGAAGAGAGAGAGAGAGAGAGAGAGAGAGAGAGAGAGAGAGAGAGAGAGAGAGAGAGAGAGAGAGAGAGAGAGAGATAGATAATAAATATATGTTGTATGTTTATATATTAAAGAGT
>CAUYRT010010053.1:0-32157 GCA_963574885.1 Lepilemur ruficaudatus
CCAGACATTTTTATTTTCTTAAATACTTTGGAAATCAGAGATTCTTTTATGACAAAACCTACGCTAAGTGAAATCAAACTCCACTACAGTATATATTTTTTATTCCTTTAGACCATCCACGAACCTATCATTTTCCCTATGTCCAAGATATACGCCCACCTTATGGAAAAGACTACTTCCCAATGTAGAATCTGAGAATGCCAGCCTCCCTGACAGCCGGCACTCAGACTCGTGAAAGTAGGCTCCTCCAATGAGACGCGCCTTTTCTGAAATTTGAATCTCAAGGTGAAGATGCGAGAAAACAGAGCCCACACAGAATCCATTGCAGTGAAGTGGAATCGGCTGGGAGCAGCAGAATCAGCACCTGCCTCAGTTTGTAGGGACAGAAATGCTCAGCACTGGTTCTGGTAGTACTGGCCGCTCTGGTTGTGTCCAGCAGTTATGACATAATATCTTTATGTGTAGCTCTGGGAAATGACCCGAGGCATTGTTCCTGCTTGCATATCCCCCAAGCCAGTTCTCTGGTCCTCTTAGAGACTCTGAGCTGCTAATTCAATTAGTTCATTTCTGTTGCTTGCAATTCATAATACTGTCTGATAAAACTCATTATTCCAATAGATATTTTTATGGTTTATATTTAAACAGGTGTAATTTCTGAGGTTAAATATGCTTCAAAGCACTTATTTTTATTTTTTTGGTGAAGAAAATGCTTTTGTCAAAAGGAACTACAACAAGCTAGCAGGAGAAAAGAATAAACATACCACAAAGCGACCAACTCTTTGAATACAGACCTTCTGCAGATGTCTAATAAACTTTCTCTTCATTATGTAGTATTATCCTGGCAAATATATTATGTCTATGGGGAAAACTTTAGGCTTGAATGATTGAAATGACCACAGGATTTTATGACATCTTGAAAAAAACAATAACTGAAACCAAGAGTATTTTGAAGTTAACAGTAACATACAGTCACCCTCAAGGACGTCTGCTTCCTTAATCTTCCACCTTCAAAATCATGTCCTTTAATGTTCTGCTTTTTATATATGGGTGTGTGTTCCTTTGACATGAGTGTTAATCAGCTTAAGAAATGCACCTGGAAATCTGGAATTTTCTCTTATAATGGTGTTGGCATTTTAATTAGAAGCTGTATTTTCCAGAATGCCTACGCCTAGAAAAACATTTTTACAAAAATTTGTCAGGAAAAACTTAAATATTTCATCAGTGAAATTAATCTTTATTTGGTTGATGAACAGCAACATACATATTGTTTTTCTTCAACGAATGATTAGAAGGCTCTGGAGTGTTTCATTGACTACAAATTACTTTTATCTTCCTCAATATTTTAGCTTGAAATCTTGAAAGATTAAATTTTTTTTAGTTTTTTTCCCCATTTTGTTTAGAAAAATAAAGAAAAGATAATGAAGGAGCATAAGGTGTCAGTCAGAGTTGGGTAAACTCTCTCTCAAATGTGCCACCAGAAGTCCTAGGAAAGTTTCTGTTCATCTTGTGGCTGAACGCTGATATCCATAAGACCTTCTTATTACCTCCGTATCTGCGTCGCACCTATCTCCCCTGTCCATACAGGATCACTGGTTTTGCTCTACCACCCTCCTACTGTTTATCTTCTCCATGGCTATGTCAAATCAAATGAACCTTCCAGTACCTGCACACTTGTACTTGGCCTAGGGACTCACATTCTCCCTAACTCCTTTCCAGAACAATAGCTCTTTATTCATTTTCATGTTCATTTTTTTGTTCAACAAAGGTCGAAAGCTTCTCATCTACCCACTGTGGGCCAGCATTGTGCTGGGTGTTGTACATCCAATGGCGGATGGAATGAACATGGTCTTCACTATTACAGAATTTACAACACCACAAAGAAGACTTTCAAGTAAAACAACATGTAAACAATGATATGACTATTGGGACCTTCTTTGAAGGAAAAGTACAGAGAGCCAAAGAAAAGTTGAGAAAGACAGAATAACAGAGGAAGATTAACTTATGTTGAAAGACTAGTGAGGACCTATCGGAAAAGGTCACATTTAAGCTAAAAACTGAAGGGTGAGAAACAGCCAGCAGGTTGTGAGTGAGAAAGTCTGGGCAGGAACCTTCAATGAGCCACAGGTGTGGTGCTTTGGGGACTTGAGATAAGTCCAGCAGCTAGAGTAGTGAAAGAGAAGAGAGTTCAAATTGAAGTTCTAGCGTAGAGCAGAGGCCACACCCCCTGGGGGCTGGTAGACCAGTTAAAATTACAAAATGCTATAAGGTATAATCATAAGCTACAGAAGAATTTTGAATAAACAAGTCATATTATCCAATTCATGTTTAAAGACTATTCATAATGTGGAGAATATGTTTTGAGAGGATCTGGTAAGTATTATGCAATTTTGGTAATTTGGTAAGTATTATGCAAAATTTTACCCACCTCAAGGATTTATCTTTCCTAACTGGTCCCAATGGAAGCCATGCAGCAGGTTGTGGTGCGGGTGCCAGCTTATCTTGTAGAGTCATCTCCAATGTCATTTAGTCACAGGAAACTGCTTTTGAAGCCATAATAGCATTTTGAGAGACAAGTGGCAGTGTGTCAAAAGTAAGCATTGTGGGAGTGTTAGACACCTCGTCCCATCAGGGCAAGCTTGAGTCCTGCCCCACCAATTCAACTTCCACTTGGTGAGGGAGTGCCCATGGGAACACTGGGAACACCTGACCTCACAGCTCAGACAAGCGCATGACTCTGACATCATGATGGAGGTAGCTTGGATAGCTAAGAGGTATTCTTGTGTTTAGTCTCTATGAGGTCTCAGTAACAAGCAAGGTTCTCCTTCTTAAAAATTAAAATAAAAAAAATTACTTCCTGAGAAAATCAGCTTTGCTCCAGCTATGGAACTTGCCACAAGGTCAAAACATCAGACATCACTTCCACAGATACTGTATCAGTTAGGTAAGACCCTTGCTGTAGTAAACACCTCCTGATTCTTACCGGTTTAACACAGTCAAGATTCATTGTTTATGTCCCATTGCAATGTGGGTTACTTGGGGGGCTGTGAGGAAAGAAAACTCTCGCTCTAAGCTCTTCCATCTCTGTCTCTACCAGGTCCTCAGAGACCCCCCCCCCAATTCAGAAAGTTTTTGTGGACTAGGCTCATAAATGATGTATATCATTTCCATCAATCCCACTGAGTGGGACTCAGTAGCCTGACCACACCTAACTGTAGGGAAGACTGAAAACTGTCATCCAGACACGTGACAAGGAAGAAGAGAATGTGAACATGGATAGGCACAAGCAGTGATTCGGCAAATATCTGAGCTCATTAGACCCAGTGAGTCATAAAGGAATTGGTGACAACATCTTGATTAGGTTCCAATAACATTATCCTTTTTATACAACTATGAGCTTTGCCAAATCAAAAGACATTATTTTATCAAGGTTCTGTTTGTGATGATGAGCAGATTGCTGACCTGGCCACATACAAAATAACATTCTTCCTTGGCCTGGGGTTCTGTTGGCACAAAAGCAACTTTACATCAAAGATCTATTCCAAACCTTTAGACCTTTCAGTGCCACTATCTCTCTCATCGTTGCAATTTTTGGCTTCTATCCTAAATGTGAGTCCTCTTATAGCCCATTTTCTCCAAGGCTCACACTCAAACTCCATGTCATCAACTCATCAGCCCTTTGGTCTACCACAAGGCAGGTCTGATATCTATGTAAGAGAAGTGGGGAGATAGTTGGGTAGGAAGAGTCTCAGACCACAAGGAGGTTCTGAAAAAGTTTTGAGTCAAGCTAATAGGAAACCCCTAAGGAAAGGATACCCATGAGAGGACTCCCATGTCTGGCAGAACAGGTGTGGAGCTAGTAGAGGCATTATTCTTAGTCACTGGCTGTGAACAGCCAGGGAGAAGAGTGGACTCAGTGTGAGTGCCTCAATGCATCCCATAATTGTAGCAGCTAGAGACTGCTAGGACCTCTCTTTTCCTGCATCAATTCTCTTAGAGGGATGAGAGGTACAGCTCATGGATACCACACAGGTCTTCCCAAATTTTTATAACTGTTCTACTTGTTTTTAATAATAGTCAAAGCAGATCCCTGCTTCTGCCTCACACCTACCCGACTCTTATCATGTTACAGCTAAACTACTGCTGATGCTGTTTATGATATCAGCTAAAACCAACAACCAATGTTCTCTTATCTGGAACTCTATCTATGCTTGGCCAATGAAGTGTGGCTCCACAAAGATCAGATCAGCCTTTTGGAATTAGAGAATAGCTGCTTTGATTGTTAATTGCCTCCCTTTTATCTTGAAGGCAGAATACAGCTGATCCTCAATGCTCCAGAGAGATCAGAAGTGTGATTCAAAGGGAATGCCCACTTGAGGCCAAATGCGGCCGCCAATGTTTCAGGGGTCCTTTCTCCTTGTCTAGCTGAAGGTCAGTCTAAGATGCCAGAGGATGCTGCCAAACTCATATGCAGATCCCAAACTACTGCCCTGAATTTTAGACAGAAGCATTCAAACCCTCCTGAGCAAGCCACTTCTCCCTGCTTGCCTTATCCTAGACAATGATCACACCGTTCGTTCCCCATTGCCCAGACTAAAAACCTAGAGACCACTCAAGATTCTACCCTTTCAAATCTTTTCCCACCCTCAATCAAAAAATCCACCAATTCAAAAGGATCCCACCTTTCACATCCTCTTCTCTCCACCTCCCTCTCAAGCTCTCATGGTAATTCACCTGGATTAGTACCAAAAAAAAAAAAGGCTTCTGTCCACTCCTGCCTCCAGCATGGACAGTTTTCCTTTACTGTACTGCCAGAGTGGTATTTTCAAATTGAAAGTCTGATAATAGAAGTGCTATAAATCCTTCAGTGACTCCTTACTGATTTTAGGATCAAGTTCCAACACTCCAGGTGAATGCCCTCGTCAATAAATGATCTTGACTTGCCTGTATCCCTAATCTTATCTCTTCCTGCTCCCTCTTTCTGGGCATGTTAAACACTCTAGTCCCTCAAGCACAACATAACGGTTCTTGTCTCCATCCCATTGAACATGCTGAACCCTTGGACAGGACACCCTTCCACACCACCACTGCTGTGCGAAGTCTCACTCTTCCTTGAATCTCAGATCAAGTCTCACCTCCTCTGGGAAGTCTGGCTTGAAGACTCTTCTCTTTCCTCTGATAGCACCTGCCTGTCATCATACTTACCTCATGGCATGTTATAAAAAAGTATAAGGTCTGTCTGCAAACATGCGTAGCTCTCGAGGAAGTTAACTTGGTTTATTCATCTCTTTATCACAATACCTACAGAAAAAGAGTCAGGCAGACAATGGGCTAATAAATGTTTGAATGCACTTCTTTGCTTGAGTTGTCACCACACCCCCTTCTGCTGAAATTGTCCCTCATAGACCTTCCAGAATGTCTAAAGTTATCAAGCACATAACGTTAACATACCTGGAAAAATAGAAATGGATCAAATTGATTATTTGAGCCAGGGTGAGAAGCCAAAATATTTACTGTAGTCTAGTTGCTTTAAAAAAAATCTAAATCCAATAATTATTGAGCAACTTCTAAGGATCTCTAAGTTTTTAAAATCATTCCATCTTATTTAGACATAGGGTTTTCGTTGACTTTTACTATCAATAACAACAGACACAACAAGGATGTGCACATTTTAAGTGCAGCAGAAGCAAGATGCAAATGCCTTGTGTTTTATGATAGCTTGTATTGCACAAAAGTTCCTTTAAAGATTACACATACTTAACCTTCAGTTATCTTATTGGATCTTCATTAAAATCATCTGGTGAAGAAGAGTACGTCCTTAATCCTACTGTATAGATGAAGATAACAAGACAAGAGAAATCAAATTTGTGCAAAATGAAGCATCTATTAAGGGCAAAGGGCTACTATTCATGCCTATTTTCTTCATGTTTCTGTTGATTCTACATATAATTCTCTGTCACTCATTAAGTTTTCCTCAACACAGAGCTAATTAAATAGGAGTACTCCAACTGGATTCTTAATTATTAAAAACAATAGAATTCAATGGTTAACAGCACAAACTCTGCAGAAAGCTGGGGCTTAAAGCCCAGCTCTGCCACTCATTACCTGTAGGACCTGGACCTTACCCCCCTGTGCCTCAGTTTCTTTATCTGCAAAACAGTGATGATCCATAGTACCTTCATCATAGAGTTCTGATTATTGAATAAGATGATATATATAAAACACTTAAAATGAAGCCTGTACAAAGTAAATGTTAATTTTTATTATATTTATGTAATATAAAAATTAATGATTTTACAGAAATAAAAACCAACGAAATTAAGTTGCATCACACACACACACACAAATGTGCTTATAGGGTATAATTTTCTTCCAACTAAATAATGCTACTTACCTGTACATTCCAAACTATTCAGACCTTCATTTAATTATGCTTAAATATGGATATAAATGGTGAAAAACTTCATTTTAAATGTGATTGACATCTACTAGTTTCATAAAATTTTTAAAGCTCTTTGTTTACATTTTGAGAAAGTATCATTTTCCTTTTCCTAGCTAAATTAATAGGCTGTATTCTGTTTCAAATAATTCAGATGTTT
Organism: Lepilemur ruficaudatus; assembly: GCA_963574885.1. NCBI lineage: Eukaryota > Metazoa > Chordata > Mammalia > Primates > Lepilemuridae > Lepilemur > Lepilemur ruficaudatus. Next base: position 6,597 of record CAUYRT010010053.1, read on the forward strand.
ATAAAAAAAGGTGAAATGAAAATACAAATGTTCCTCTTATGGAAATTAATGCTTATGGACATAAGTAATAATTGCCATAATTTAACTTTAGATTTGATAAGTATTATAAGCAGAAAAATAAAAGGGTTTGCATAATGATTTTTTCCTCTTTGTCACTTGAAAAGTGTATGCCAATAAGCTATGGGTAGAGATTAATATTACATTTTATTAAATATGATTTTGATGGTGTTATATAAAATCAGAAATATGTATTAAGTCAAATTTAATTTTATTATAAAATAATAGGACACATTGTTATCATAATAAATAGGAAGAATTATTAATAGTACTTCCACACAATAAAATACTTCTATTATAACCTTGAAACTCAAATGATTGAGGACGCTTACTTAAAATATTAAGCAAGAATAACCAGATTTTAAATTTCATTTTATTTTATAGTGTCAACCATAGTGAGTAAATAATAAGGATTAAGAAAAATGAATAACAGATCATGGATCTTGGCATGGGCAAGTCTGAACTCCTTTTGGGGAGGATGGGAAAGGAGGGTGATGGGAACAAGGTAAAGGCAGCTGAGAAAGGAGTTAGAGGTCAGAGAGCAGACAAATATCTGTTTCAAAAGAACATATGAGTTGTCCTAACTGTACAAATATTTCTACCAAGCAACCAAAGAATTCCCACGGAGTCATGGCCAAAACACCCAGGAGGTAGAACAAAGAGAAATGAGAGATATTAATCAAGCCATTTCACCGCCAGCGATGGGGAAACGGCAGCATTGAACCCACAAGAGGACCAGCCGTCGTGAATAGCCATCTTGGACATGCTTGCAGAACGTTCAGGCTGTTTAACCGGCCAGTCAGTGGGCACATTTCCTCACCATAGTGATTCAAACAAATGACTCCCATAGAAAATATTTCTCCCCAGCGCTCTGGTGTTAGTCATCTAACTTTGGTTATTGGAGACTCCAGTTGAGCTGGACGTGAAGAGCAGTCATATAATTGTTTAAAAAAAATTTAAGGTTAACATTCAGGATAATGGCATAAAAACTTTTCTCAAAAACCAAGAAAATCCTACACGTTTCTCACCTGCTCTTTTTCATCTCAATTGCTTTGAAAAAGTCATTTCCTTTTACTCAATATGTTCTTTCCACGTTGTCTTGCTGAAAAATCCTCCTTACTCTTTGAAACAAATGTCACCCTCTGACAAAAGCCTTCTCTCAATCCTGCAGACAGCGTTAACCAAATCCTTCTCTGTGCCTTGTCCACGTTTTTATTAGGATATTTGTCATATCACTGTAATTATTTCCAGGTTAGTCTGTCTAGTAGACGATGGGTTCCTGGGATGAATAAATGCGTGAGTGAGGAAATGAATGAATGGAATGTGTTTTAAAAGGAGGAATTATTGCTTTTGCCTCATTTAACAACCAAAATAGCTTTCCATTATCTGGGATTATTTCTAAAGCTTTGGGTTTATTATTTTTTTAATTAAATAATTGGGGACAACAGGTGGTTTCAGTTTAACTAACCTAAAATTCACTCTTCCGAATCCATGTATTCATTTTTCTCTCTTCTTGGTGTCAATAGAATGCTTTGGATCAGTGACCCTTTCCTGTTGAAAGGAAAGGTCATTCAGATTTTTATTAAGTCCTGGCAATTTGCTCTTTAGCTCTCTTTGTTGTTCTGCTTACTAGAGTCTTGTGAATAGCGAATACCATGTTCTTCTGGAGAAAAGGAAAAAACTTCACAGAGCTCCCCATCCTGCTTGAAATGTTGAACAACTCTTAATTTGATTTACTGGAACAAATGAAATGCTGCTCAATGTGCACTTCCTCCTGAGTTAAATCTGGTTAAAGAAGAGGAGGGGAAAGGGTGCTTGGCCCACAACAAGCTCAAATTATCCTGAAAAATCGAATTTATGGAAATTTTAAATCATGTAAAAATAACCTTTTTCTCCTACTTCATAGGTGAGACACAAAGAAGTATGGTAGTGAAAAGAATATAAACAATTTCTTTCCTCTTCCTTAAAGAGGAATTTTAAAGCTAGGAAGGCTTGTATGTGGCATCATTATGTTATATACGTGGAAATATAATGTCTTTTTAAACACATTCTCTCTAATTCAACAGAATCATAAGGTTGACTTTTTGCGTTTAAACTAATTTAAATATCTCCTTATGGATTTTTCCCTTTATTCCCATTCCAAAAGTAAAATTCTAGCATACAGACAGGGTGTACAAATAATGTCAAAATGAAGTTCTAAAATAGTTACTGGTTTATTTTTGTTGAATTGCAATTTACCCATGAATTCCCAACTTAATAGTATAGATGATAAGAAGTCATCGGGATTGGACCTGCTTTATTAGCAATAGATTAAATAAGAATTATCTAGAAATTACACCAAAAATACTCCTTTATTCATTCAACAAATATTTATTATTGTATTTCTACTATGTGACAGACACATAGTAGACACACAGACATAGATGCTAGAGACTCAGCAGGGAACAAAGATGGAAAAAACATTTGTCACAAAACTTATGACGTACTGGTTGTAGGTTGTAGGAAATAGGAAATGAAGATCAACAAATAAATTGTGCATGTGTTTATGTGATGTTAGATGGTGATAAATTGATAAGTTCCGAGGAGAAATGTAACATGAGAGGGAACAAGAGGAGCTAGATTTCTTATCTATTTTAAACAATGTTATTAAAATCATTTATAGTTTAAAGATGTGCATGTACAGATATAATTTGCTCAAAAAAAATAGAAGGATAAAAAATCAATTGTTGCCATCTGTTTTAGCCACTTGAAATCTGGGCATTGAGTTTGGATTGTGTAGAAAATGAAGAGCAGACGTTAATGAGTGATTCCAAAGGCCACTGACTGCACAGAGGGAACTGGAGATTCAGCAGCATCCCTCAAGCTTAACTTCGGCAGCACTAAGCCGAATCTGATTAGGTCCTGACAGTGCGCAGCCAGAGACAGGTGTCATTTTAAACACTGACCTTTCTCCTTCAGAGCATGATGTCAAGTCAAAGTTATAACAGAAAGGAAGTATTCACTAGAGAACAAAATATAAATCAGGACAATCATCTCTCAAAAACAAATTAAAACGGTAAGTCAGCTAAAATATACTTACAAATATCCATTGGTAAAGTGACACAATCTAATGGGCTTTTCTTGCTATAAACAATATTAATTTAATGAAATTTTCTAAGTTAAAGGTATGCCACTTTATTATTATAATTATTTCAAAATATTAAGTGGGCACAAGTGTTTTTATTGCATGGATAGCTTATGTAATGCTTAAGTCGGGGCTTTTGTTATGCCCATCACCAGAATAGTGTTCATTGTAACACATAGGTAAATTTTTATCGCACACCCACCCTCCCCCCACCTTGGTCTCATGTCGTTTATATCAATCACTTTGTGCCCATGTGTACGCATTGTTTAACTCCCACGTATTAGTGAGAACATATGGTGTTTGGTTTTCCATTGCTGAGATACTTTACTTAGGATAATGATCTCCAGTTCCCTCCACATTGCTGCAGGTGACATTATTTCATTCCTTTCTGTGGCTGAGTAGTATTCCATGGTATACATATACTACATTTTCTTTATCCATTCGTGAATTGAAGTGCACTTAGGTTGATTCCACACCTTTGTGATTGTGAATTGGGCCATGATAAACATTTGAATGCAGGTATCTTTTTGATAAAATGACTTCTTTTCCTTTGGGTAGATACCCAACAGTTGAATTTCTGGGTAGAATGATAGGTCTACGTTGATTTCTTTGTGGAATCACCATAGGGTTTTCCATAGAGGTTGTACCAATTTGCAGTCCCACCAACAGTGTGTAAGCGTTTCATTCTCTCTGCATCCACGCCAGACTCTATTGTTTTTTGACTTTTTAAAAATGGTTATTCTGATAGGGGTAAGGTGGAATCTCATTGGAGTTTTAATTTGCATTTCCCTGATGATTAGTGATATTGAATATCTTTTCTCTATGTTTTTTAGCCATTTGTCTTTTTTTGAAAAACTTCTGTTCATGCCATTTGCCTACTTTTCAATGGGGTTGTTTGTTTTTTTCCTGCTGATTTGTTTCAGTTCTTCGTAGATTCTGGCTATTAGTCCTTTGTCAGATGTATAGTTTGCGAATATTTTCTCCCATTCTGTAGGTTGTCTATTCACTCTGTTGATTATTTCCTTTGTTGTGCAGAAGCTTTCTAATTTAATTAAGTCTCATCTGTTTATTTTTGTTGTTGTTATATTTGCCTTTGGGGTCTTAGTTATAAATTCTTTTCCTAGACCAATGTCTAAAAGAGTTTTTCCTATATTTTGTTCTAGAATTTTGTTCATGCCTTACATTTAGGTCTTTAATCCATCTTGAATTAATAATAATTTTTGTATATGGCAAGAGATAGGGATTTTGTTTCATTTTTTTGCATGTGGCTATCCAATTTTCCCAGCACCATTTATTGAATAAGGCTTCTTTTCCCCAGTGTATGTTGTTGTCTGCTCTGTCCAAGACCAGTTGTTTGTAGGTAGATGGTTTTATTTCTGGGTTTTCTACTCTGTTCCAGTAGTCTATGTCTCTACTTTTATACCAATATTATGCTGTTTTGGTTACTATAGCCGTGTAATATAATTTGAAGTCAGGCAATGTGATGCCTCCAGATTTGTTCTTTTTACTTAAGATTGCTTTGGCTATTCAGGTTCTTTTTTGGTTCCAAATGAAGTGTACGATTATTTTTTCTAGATTTGTGGAATATGATGCTGGTATTTTAATGGGGATTATATTGAATCTGTAAATCACTTTGGACAGTATGAACATTTTAACATTGTTGGTTCTACAAATCCATGAGTAGGAAATGTTTTTCCAATTGTTTGTGTCATCTGCAAATTCTTTCATCAGTGTTTTTCATTCTCCTTGTAGAGGTCTTTAACCTCCTTTGTTAAGTATATTTCTGAGTATTTTATTTTCACTGTAGCTATTGTAAATGGTATTGAGTCCTTGACTTGACTCTCTGCTTGATTGTTATTAGCATATAGAAATGCTACCAATTTGTGTAAATTGATTCTATAACCTGGGTACTTCGCTGAATTTATCTATCAATTCCAGGAGTCTTTTGGTGGAGTCTTTAGGGTTTTCATATCATCAGCAAATGGGGATAGTATGACCTCCTCTTTCCTGATGTGGATGCCTTTTATTTCCTTCTGTTGCCTGATTACTCTGGTTAGGACTTCCAGTACTATGTTGAATAGAAGTGGTGGTAGTGGGCACCCTTACTTAATGGGGAAAACCTGAAAGCTTTTCCCCTAAAAACTGGAAAAAGACAAAGGTATAGCACTTTTCTATCTTAATGCAACCTTTCAAATCACAATGTTTAACTCTATTTTTATCTCTTTTTAAAATTTTTTTAATTATTATGGGTACATAATTGTTGAATATCTTTATTGGATACATGTGATGTTTTGACACAGGCCTACAATGTGAATTGATCAAATCATGGAGATTGAAGTATTCATCACCGCAGGCACTTATTTCTTTGCTAAACTCTTGTTTTTCAATGGAAGAAATAAGATAAGTGAGATTAAATAATATGCTCAAGATTAAACAAACAGTAAGCTGTAGGAGAAAAAGCTATTTCCAACTTAAATTTCATTTATTTATTGAATTTATTCAAGGACTTAGTGAGTGCCTATTATGTACTGGGTTCTGCACTGTGCTGTGAAGATACACCTGAAAGCGGGGAAGTGAAAACTGTGCTCTCACTGAGGTTTCCTTCTACTAAGAGGATACAGATGATAAAAAAGGAAACAGATAAGTTAGATGATTTCAGATATTGATTGAAAACAAGATAATATGATAGAAAACAAAGGCAGGGGACAACCTTAGAAAGGCATCTTCGAGGAAATGATATTCGAAGTGAACTGTGAATGACAGAATGGACCCTAGGAAGTAACAACTTAGCGGCAAATCATTCTAGGTTCTTAAAAGAAGAGAGACTGTAACCTGTAACTTCTCAAAGCAATATTTAGAACACCAATTTCCTAATTATCCAGAATAAGAGAGAATGAACTACTTTATTGTCAGCATTTCAAAAGAAAACAGCAGTCTTTGAGTTAAGTGATTCTGATTCAAAATAATACCATAAAGAGTTTTTTTAAAAGGAGGAAGGGGGGAATAGTCAAATGCCATAAATTTGAGGCTCAACTGTCTTCTAGTAACACTTATGTCCAAAATAATATTTCTAAACCATATTTCTAAAAGAAAGAGAAATAATATGCATATAACCATTGCATCAAGATTTCCTAAAAAGGAAACACAAAGAACAGGGAAAAAAAAAAAAAAAGCTTAAAGGTTAGCAGATCTGAAGTCTTTGGTATCCAGACATGATTTATGTTACAAACAAAAGCAGTAAGCTTGGGCCACAATACAAAAGTGGAAGCTAGATGAACTCGGAGCATTGTGACTTCCCCAATAAATCACAATTACCAAAACACCAATGATAAATAGCTAGAATCTCAGAGCATTTAATAGCTTTTACCATTTGTTGGTTTCTTGACTATTTGGTTCTTTCCTTCAAAAACTGGTGTTTTGCAGCTCATCCCCAATGCATTAATATTTAATTGTAAACCCTTGGAGACACCAGACGCCAGTTACGAAATTTCAAAAAAATTTACTATTTATAAACAAGACTGGAGCACTGAAGAAAATTCTCTCCCATGAATCTATCTTACATTTTAGGAGAAGAGAAAGGCTCCAAGATAGATGTATATCAAAAAAGAAAAAGTTGTTTAAAAACTGAAAGAAGAACTTATATACACAAGGAGGGAACATAGCTGGTTTTCAATTTTCAATCAGAATATCTCCTAAACAGCAGCTGGAACTTTGACATGCAACCGGGAGAAAATCGTAAGAACCCAGTGCAGAAGCAGGAAGGAGAACTTTATAAATGAGAGAACTCGCCTTCTCCCCCATACTCCTACTGCCTCCTTGAACCTTGGCCATTGTCCGTGCTTGCCTCTGACGACCACCGAAGTATCCAGCTCTTAGGCATTCTGACCTATGCCTGAACTTGACCCTTATCAACTATAAATGTTCTCTTGAAATACATGGCTCACTAGTAATCACTGAGTTTATGTCCATTCTCTGGCCTGGGATTTTCCCTGTCTTCAAAACTATTAACTTTAAATACAAGTTACATTTCAGCCCTTTTTACCTCAGTCGTTGATCCCAGGGCAAACACTAAGGTACATATTTGTATCTTTCTTCGTTAACCCAGGAACATCATGTTACTCCTTTCCTTCTATTGTTTTCTTAAATACCATTGTTAACTTCAAGGAGGACTCTTTTCTCTCATATACTTAAGTTTTGGGTTTAAATTCCCATAGCCAAGTCCTTCTGCTCAACTATGAAAATATTACTAAGGAAGTATATTAGTTAGGGTTCTCCAGAGAAACAGAACCAATATGTTCTTTTATATGTATGTGTGTGCGTATGTGTGTGTGTATGTGTGTATAAAATATTGGTTCTGTCTCTCTGGTGTGTGTATGGAGAGAGAAAGAGATTATGAAGAATTGGCTCATATGACGGAAGAGGCCGATAAGTCCCATAAATTGCTGTCTACAAGCTGGAGACCCAGGAAAGCCAATGGTGTAACTTTAGTTCAAGTCCGAAGGCCTGAGAGCCAGGGGAGCCAATGATGTAGATCCCAGTCTAAGGGCAGAGAAGACCAATATCCCAGCCCAAATAGGCAGGAAGGAAGGAGGGGTGAATCTTCCCTTCCTCTTTTTGTTCTATTCAGGCCTTCAATAAATTGAGTGATAACCTCCCACACTGGCAAGGGCAATCTACTTTACTAAATCCACCAATACAAATTTTAAATGTTAATCTCATGTAGAAACACCCTCACAGACACACCCAGAAATAATGTTCAATCGGGGTACCCTGTGGCCCAATCAACTTGACACACAAAATTAACCATCACAGAAAGTAATGTCTATGACTACTCTCTCTCACAACTGTTTTTTTCTTTTGGACACACTCCTTTCAAAAGCTTTTAGCATCTCTAAGATATTTCCTGACATCCTCTGAAATATAGAAAGGGTGTCAAACAAGTAGCCATTTGTTCTGGGACCTTGAATCTACCTGCCTCCTAAAGAATTCTATCTTCCTGTTCTTTATTTTCTAGAAGATAAAAAGTGGTCTTTATCCTGCCCTTTCTTTCAACATGGTAATATTACTTGTCAGTTAACTTACAGCTCTGCTTAGCCTTGAGGTAGCCTTAGGATACCAGCAGACGTGTTTTTTAAGGGTACACTAAAACTGCAAAAGAACAAAAATCATTATAGCCTCTTCATTGCTCCTCTTGGCTAATGGCAGCACAATGCTCCAGGTCACTGGAGATGAGAAACAGATAATCATCTTCAATGCCTCTACATCTCTCACCCCAACATTAGGTCAGACTCCTCAATGTCTTTGAGGTCAAAGACAGGGTCCAGTCCCACAGTCACTGGCCTCGCTCAAATTCTCTCTACCTCTACTACTTCTTCTCTTTAATCCACCTTCCAGGTAGACCTCTGGAAAAAAAAATATCTACTTTTCCCTGTGCCTCCTTATTCTTCCATCTAAAAGGAAGGACACTCATTTAATGAGTCAGATTCCAAGCATGTCTCCGGACTGCACATTCAAGATCACTGCGGATTAATCATCACACCCATAGGTGTGGCTTTTTTTTATCTCCTTTTATGGGCCAGGAATAGTAAAGAGGCCCAAAGCATTTCCCCACATGGGGGAGATCAGTTCATCCAGTTATCTTGTTCTCTTTCATATATATTTCAGTCCACTAATCTCAAAAGTTATTGTCCTTGTTTTTCCTTGAGGCAATCTGGAGTGCAGTGCCAGTTTAGAGTCCAGGTTTAGAGATAGCAAAGATGTTTCTTAGGCTTCTGGTCTACATGCCATGTCCCAAGCCCACTTTAACAGAGTTCTTGGCATTGGGGAGTTGAGTACAAAAAGTCCAACCAATAAAAAAATATACATTATTCTGTCTTTCTTTGCTTTTGACCCCAATCATGAACATTTGCCTTGGCAACCTTATGAGATGAGTGGCTATGTTGTTGTTAAAATTTGGATACCAGACCACCAGTCCTAACAGTCCTCAAAATCATAAAAGTCCTGGTCCTAAAGTTTAAATCCAGTCACCCTTCTGTGAATCATCTGATGTCCTGCTTGCCTCCATTGGGAACTATAAAACACTTAAGTCTGCAGAATGTCATTCAAGACCCCACCACCATGAACTTTCTAAATGGATGCTTTTCATGCCCCTGTGTGTAGCTCATACTATTTCTTCTCCCAGGAAGCTTTCCCCAAACCTTGACCTCCACTCACCATTCTCAGTTATTCCATACATATCCACTGAGCATCTTCTGTACAGCAGCCACTGAGCCAGGTCTCATGGAGACTTGAGGCAAGTCCCACCACTTCTAAAAATCCTGTCAGATCCTTCTTGCTGTTAAGAATGTCTGCTTCCTTTGTGTGCTAGTCTTCCAGTATTTGTTGTGCCTTGACTGCAGAAATGTGTACACATTCCTTATTTATTCACTAAATGATAAGCCTCTGAGGGGAAGATACTAGTTTTATTCATCCCTGTATTCATCCAGTACCCTGAAAAGAGGCATATTTGTAGATGATTTTTATAGAATTAGCTAATTATTCTCTTATCACATGGGAAAGCCAAGCGTGGAGTCTAGAGTTGATGGCAAATTTATAATATTAACCAACATTTTTACTCCACTTATTTTGTTCCAAATACTTGCATACATTAACTCAGTTTTTCCTCACAACAGCCCTATGAAATAGGTGTTATTAATTTATATAGATGAGGAAACTGGGACTAATAGATGTTAAATAATTTGCCCAAGGTCGTACCATCAGTGAGAGGAAAGCTAAGCCATCAAAGCTTACAGTGAAGGGATGGGCAGGAATGTTTTGCCTCACAGGATGTGTTCTAGCTTAATTTTCTCACAGTTTCTTGGAAGGACAGAGACCCAGGGGCATCCCAGATGCACCAGCCACATTGTTAGAAGAGGGAGTTCCCCTGAACAAAAGGATAAATAAATCAAAATTACTGAGCTACAGTACAAAGAGCCCTTAACTAGGATTCAAAGGACTTGAGGTTTTGCCCTGGCTTTATCACTTCCGAAGTGGGTAATTTTGGATAAGTGACCCCATTATCCTCATCTTTTTCATCTTGAGATGGGATAATAATGCCTATTTTATAGGACCATTGGGAAGGTCAAATGAGAAAGTAAACAAGAAAGTGTTTGACATTAGCAGATCAGTGTATAAATTAAAGAAATTGTTATTTCACAGTCTTATGGCAGAACTGACTGGCTGGTAGAGTTAACAGACAGGGAGTTTGTTGAGAAGTCCTAGTGAGGAATCTTTAGTGACAGAGATTCAGTTCAAGGCCCAAGTCACTTCCACTATCTGCCTGGAATTCAGCTTTCATTATGTTGAGACAGCAGAGGAGAGGGCAAATGGAATCTATTTAACTCCAGACATTTTGAATTGAAAGACTTTTCCTCCTCATTTTCAGTACTAATGAAGAACTTGTTCCAGTAAATAATATGACTTTAATCTATATTTAAAATCTAAGTTCATATTTTGTTCTTTTTTTAACTTGCAAGACTTGGGAATTACAGGCCAGAGCTGATACGATTCAATGTTCTAAGTAAGGATCTTCATACAGGATGTGGAAACCTCTGTAGCAACTAATTCTAGTTCTTTATATTGAAGCTGAATCCCTCTAGCTGTAGCCCCTGTTCTTCTGTCTTGTTTTAGGAGGGAACAGCTGGTCTGCAATCTCCATATAATATCCATTCTTGGATGTATTATATCGTCATGCATATTATCTGTGTTACGTATTCTGAAAAGTAGCAGGCTCTTAGCATTACCAGCAGTCATTTTTCAGTCTTGTGCAAAATATACCCCTGGGAGCTCTTAGCAGATGTTTGGTAAAATTATTGAAAGAAACAAGAAAAAAGTCTTTCCCCTGTTTTGAATCCACAGTGAGTATATCATTCAAAAACAGCCACAAAGCATCTCAAAGTCTCAAAAATTAGAAAATGCACTCTTTTGTGAGTATCCTTGTCCAAGCAAAATGACACACAGCAATTAAATTCCAAACAAATAGGCATTTTACACAGGAGAATATGTTCACATCACAGCCATTATATCTTCTACATGTTATAATATTGTTTTTAAATCTAAAGATTTTGTGTATTTTTACCTCTAAAGGAATAAGCAGGATCAGATTTTAAATAACAACTCAAAGAAGCAAAGAAAGAAGGAGGGGGAAAGGGAAGGGCCAGAAGGGAAGGGTGAAGAGACAGAGAGAAGAAGGAAAAGAAAAATAATTTTTCTTGTTACTATGGTTTAAATGTAGCCCTTTCAAAATTTAGGTGTTGCCAATATAATAGTATTAAGAAGTGGGGCTTTTAAGAGGTGATGAGGCCATGAGAGCTCCTCCCATGTGAGGGAGATTAAAGCCCTTATAAAAGAGCCTTCATGCAGCTTTTGCTTGGCTTGCCCTTCTGCCTTCTGCTGTGTGGGGACACAGACTTTCTCCCACTGGGGGATGCAGCAATAAGGTGCCATCTTGGAAGCAGAGAGCAGCACTCACCAGACAACTGAATTTGCCAAGCACCTTGATCTTGGACTTCCCAGCCTCCATAACTGTAAGAAAATAAATTTCTGTTCTTTATACATTATGCAGTCAGTGGCATTTGGTTATAGCAGCACAAACGGACTAAGACACCTGTATTCGTAGAAAACATATGGCAAGTTTACAGCATCTTTTATTTTCTGTATCATGTTTTAATACCTGTCCTAGGAGAAAACCTGGAAGGAGGGAATCAAAATGAAAGGGGTATATAGAACCAGATGATGAAAAACATTTCCTTGAAGAAATACTAATCATTCTGTACTTGCATTGTGTTTATCATAACACAGGTTCTATTCACAATAACTATTAATTCCTTTTCTAATTTTATAGACACAGAAACCATGGCCTTGCTACTGTTTTTCAGAAAGTAGACATTTTTTTCTGCCACCCAGTGATGTTCAAATTCATTTCTTGTAAATATCTTCCTGGGTATAATCACAATTCATGCTACAGCAATTGAGAAAGGTTATATGCCTCCATAATTCTGTGCTTTGCTTAGAGCTTAACATGTGTGCTTTTTCTGAGAAGAGAAGGAAGTTTCTAAACTATTCACTTTCATAAGCATTTTAGTAAGTAACCATCAAGAACTAAGGAAACAGATCGATTCCCATTGGCACCCTACAAAGTTAGAGATTGAACTTTAATACCTGTACCCACAATGCATACATGTCAAAGAAACCCAGGACTGAGATTTTGAGTGTAAGACAAAGAATGGTAAACACTTAGTGGAAATGAACTTCAAATATATTCCTCATCACATGGTACTATGTACAAGCAGAATGGTTTCTTTCTCACCACATAAAGGCATCAATGTTGTCACCAAAGACAAATATCCCTTATATAAAAGTCCTTTAATTTTTTGATAATTACAAGTAATTCATAGTCATGGAGAAAATTTTTGAAAGTACAGAAATTATAAAGACAAAATTAAAACTCTTCTTAACTCTTTGGTACATTTTCTTCCTGGATTTTTTTTTCCCCCTTAAATTTGCTGTCCCCTTTTTTTCCCCCTTAAATTTCCCCAGAAATTTGCTGTCTCACAGTTCTGCAGGCTAAAAGTCCATAATCAAAGTGTTGTCAGGGTTGGTTCCTTCTGGAATTTTTTTTCCAGCATATTATGAGGGTACAAATGTTTTGGTTATGTGTGTTGCCTTTCCTCCCCTTCCCCCCACCCCAGAATCAGAGTTTCAAGCATGTCTATCCCCCAGATGGTGCTCATCACACTCATTATGTATGTATATACCCATCCCCTCCTCCCCGCTCCCATCTGCCCAAGGCCTGATAAATGTTATTCCTATATGTCCACTTAGGTGTTGATCAGTTAATACCAATTTTCTGGTGGGTACATGTGGTGCTTGTTTTCCCATTCTTGGGATACTTCACTTAGTAGAATGGGTTCCAGCTCTATTCAGGAAAATACAAGAGGTGCTATATCACCATTGTTTCTTATAGTTGAATAGTACTCCATGATATACATATACCTTATTTTATTAATCCATTCATGTATTGATGGGCACTTGGGTTGTTTCCACAGCTTTGCAATTGTGGATTGTGCTGCTGTAAACATTCAACTGCAGATGTCTTCTTTATAGAGTGTCTTTTGTTCTTTTGGGTAGATGCCCAGTAATGGGATTGCTGGATCAAATGGTAGATCTACTTGTATCGCTTTAAGTTATCTCCATATTGCTTTCCACAGAGGTTGCACTAGTTTGCAGTCCCACCAGCAATGTAGGAGTATTCCTATCTCTCCGCATCCACGCCAACATTTATTGTTTGGGGACTTTTTAATAAAGGCCGTTCTCACTGCAGATAAGTGATATCTCATTGTGGTTTTGATTTGCATTTCTCTGATGATTAGAGATGTTGAGCATTTTTTCATATGTTTGTTGCTGGCCCAAATTTTTAAGTTCTGTTTTAGTCCAATGAGTATACAAAAAAGCAGGTATACCTCGATTAGAAGGTTTTATCCAGAATGGAGTGGCCAGGACAGGGGGCTTCTCAGAATCATTGGTGGTCTTCACAGGAGGATCCAAAAGCAATGGAGGAAGAGGCAAAAGCAGAACTGAGAGTTCAGAACAAGAAAGTTTGGAAAGAGTAGGGTATAATGGCACCAAAGGAGAGGGAGGGGGAAGACAAGGATGAGGCTGCTGTGCTAGAGAAGCTTCCACTGCCTTTTTAAGTTATGCAGTGGTTTCAGAAAGCTTTTTGTTAGTCTCCCGTAAAGAGGAAATTTTGTTATTACTTCTTTGTAATTCCTCAATGTACCACTGAAAGTATATTTCCCATTCAGGCTGTTGGGTCCAGAATCCAGCTTTTTCCAATTGTGCTCACAAGTAAACCAGTTGAGGAATTTCATAAGAGCCCCACTTTGGTCATGGTAAAGTAAGATTGTGCCAAGGAAGATGGGTTCACTTATCCAAATACTTGCAGGTAGAAGGACTGTAGTATTTTACATAAAACCAGCTGGTGTTGATAAATAAAGGAGGTGCACCTTCATTTCCTATCCTGCTTGCTCTCAGTGAGACAAGCTGTGTGGCAGATCAAGTATGTTATTTATGAATCTTCCCCCAAATTTCTTTTTTTAAAATTTTAGACATTTTCTTTCTTGCTTGCTTGCTTGCTTTCCTTCTTTCTTTCTTTCACAGAGTCTTGCTCTGTCACCCGGGCTAGAGTGCAGTGGTGTCATCATAGCTCACTGCAACGTCAAACTACTGGGCTTAAGAGATCCTCCTGCCTCAGCCTCCTGAGTAGCTGGGACTACAGGTGCATGCTTGGCTAATTTTTTCTACTTTTTGTAGAGATGGGGTCTCACTCTTTCTCAGGTTGATCTCAAACTCCTAGGCTCAAGCAGTCCTCCCCCCTCGGCCTCCCAGAGTGCTATGATTATAGGCATGAGCTACCACACCTGGCCTCTTCTCCAAAATTTTACCCCGCAGGCTGCAAAGATTCTCTTAACTGTCTTTGACTCCCAGGTCACCTCCGAAGAAGTAACAGAGTGCTCACAGGCAGAAGCTGGTCAATCTTATTTTTTTTTTTTTTTTTTTTGAGACAGAGTCTTACTCTGTTGCCCGGGCTAGAGTGCCATAGCGTCAGCCTAGCTCACAGCAACCTCAAACTCCTGGGCTCATGCGATCCTTCTGCCTCAGCCTCCCGAGTGGCTGGGACCACAGGCATGCGCCACCATGCCTGGCTAATTTTTTCTATATATTTTTACTTGGCCAATTAATTTCTTTCTATTTTTAGTAGAGATGGGGTCTCACTCTTGCTCAGAGCTGGTTTTGAACTCCTGACCTTGAGCGATCCACCCACCTTGGCCTCCCAGAGTGCTAGGATTACAGGCGTGAGCCACCGCGCCCGGCCTGCTGGTCAATCTTTATAAAGCTTGCCAGCTGAGCAAAAGTTAACAGCGTAGGGAATTTCCTATGAGACTGTTACACATCATAGGCAGTGCTCTATGACACTTCTGTTAGTTTCCCCAAAAGCCATTTGGCCAGAGGGAACAAATGTCTCTTGTCTCTAGAGCAAGAGTGTCCTCATGTGATTGGAAAGGAAAAAAGCTAAGGAAAGACGGTCTCACTCCAGACCTTCCGGGGAAAAAATTCACAGAGCTTCTGTTTTACCCTGCTCTAGAATTCAACAAAATCTTATGCTGAACTCAGAAGTAACTCTTGTTCTGAGAGAGTCATTGTATGCCCTAACCAAGAAGGGAACCAGCTTCAATACACCAGAAACTCAACCAAATCAGGTTTGTTGATTTGGGGAGGAACTTGCCTGTATCATCAAGCAGGTGGAAGTGGGTTCATTGGCAGTACCCACATGAAGGTTGAAAGCTGCTCTGGGTGGTCCAGGGAGGTAACTGAAATCCTGCTGACTTACCATAATGTTGACCGAAATTCAGGCTGTTGAAGCATAAATAATTTGATATTGATTTAATAAATCAATAATTTGATAAAGCATAAATAATTTGATATTGGGAGCTATATGTGAGGATCTGCCTGGAAACATAAACTGACAGAGTTGGGTGTTTTTTATTTTGTTTTGTTTTTTTTGTGTGAGACAGAGTCTCACTCTGCTGCCCAGGCTAGAGTGAGTGCCGTGACGTCAGCCTAGCTCACAGCAACCTCAAACTCCTGGGCTCAGGCAATCCTCCTGCCTCAGCCTCCCGAGTAGCTGGGACTACAGGCACGCGCCACCATGCCCGGTTAATTTTTTTATATATATATATTTTTAGTTAGCCAATTAATTTCTTTCTATTTATAGTAGAGATGAGGTCTCGCTCTTGCTCAGGCTGGTTTTGAACTCCTGACCTTGAGCTATCCGCCCACCTCGGCCTCCCTGAGTGCTAGGATTACAGACGTGAGCCACCGCGCCCGGCCAGAGTTGGGTGTTTTAAAGTCTGTTACAAGATGGAAGATTTTATAGGAAAGTTTAAAAGAAGGGAGGAGGCTACTCATATTAGAGTTGTCCTCTTTTCATTGGAGGGTACAATACAGAAGTTACAATTGGCTATAGATTTCATCATATAGGCTAAAAATGTCTATGTCTAAAACTATCAGTAGAACTTAATGTTTCAGTTGATCTTAAAATAAATCAGCATCCTATTTAATGTCCACAGGTTATACATTGATCAATACGTTAATAATTTGAGCAATTTACAGAAAGATTCTTTACTCTGAGACAGAATGTCACTCTTGAGTCACAAGGCTTCCCCAACGCAGATTAATTTGGAAGCCCTCTTATTCTCTCTCTCTTTTTTAGTTGTTCATAGCAGCTTTATTAAATGTGAAAACTTATGAACAACCAAGATGTCTTTCAATAGGTGAATAAACAAACCATACAATGGAATTTTACTCAGTGATAAAAAGAAATAAACTCTCAAAACACGAAAAGATATGAAGAGAAAAAATCCACGCAAAAAAAGGCCATGCAGGAAGCTCAAATGCATATTGCCAAGTGAAAAAAGCCACTGTGGCCAGACACGGTGGCTCATACCTGTAATCCTAGCATTCTAGGAGGCCAAGGTAGGAGAATCGCTTGAGCTCAGGGGTTCGAGACCAGCCTGAGCAAGAGCGACACCCCACCTCTACAAAAAATAGAAAAATTAGTTGGGTGTGGTGGGACACACCTGTAGTCCCAGCTACTTGGGAGGCTGAGGCAGGGAGGCAGGGAGGCAGGGAGGCAGGGAGGCAGGAGACTCACTTGAGCCTAGGAGTTTGAGGTTGCAGTGAGCTATAATGATGCTACTGCACTCTACCCCATGTGACACAGCAAGACTTTGTCTCAAAAAAAAAAAAAGGAAAGAAGAAACCCAATCTGAAAAGGTTACATGATTCCTATATGACATTCTAGAAAGACAGTAAAACAATAGGGACAGTAAAACAATCAGTGGTTGTAGCAGGGGGGGAATGGGGGTGGATAGGTGGAGCTCAGGGATTTTTAGGGCAGTGAAACTATTCTGTATAACACTATTAACACTATAATGGTGGATACATGTCATCACACATTTGCCAAAACCCATAGAATGCACAACGGGAAGAATGAACCCTAATGTAAACTACTATATGGACTTTCGTTAAAATAATATATCATATTGGATCTACAATGTGCCACACTAGTGCAAGTTGTTAATAATAAGGAACCCCTTGGGGGGGTGCTTGTGAAGGAGTATATGGGAACTCTGTACTTTCTGCTCATTTTTCCATAAACCTAAAACTGCCCTAAAAATAGAGTTTATCAATTTTTTTTAAAGTCTAACAAAAGCAAAAATTCATTTCCAGAGAAAGAAACTGATAAGTGCTATAAATGGGAAACAATACAGTAGTTGTCCATTCTAAACAGACAAAGATGACTGAACACAGGCCAGTTCACAATCTATTACCACTACCAGGTTCTTTGCTGTTCAAGGTCCCAAATCAGCATAGGCATGGACAACTCAAATAATCTAATGACCCTGGTGACCCAGAGTATCCCAAATAAAAGAAATGAACTATCATTTTACCATATGGTTTAAATTTTTCTCCACTGAACACTTTACTAAAACTTTTAACAGATGCATGAACGTATGAGTTTTATCTCCTCAATGCACTTAATATTGATGAGCACCAATAATGCTAGGTAAAAAGATAAGAAGCCTTACTCTGTACAGAGTCACAATCTAGAAAGGAAGGTCAAAGACCTAATACTCAGGTAGAGGGACCAGGCACAGTGGCTCACAGCTGTACCCCCAGCTGCTTGAAGCCAGGGACTCAAGCCCAGCCTGGCTTTTCTTTTTGTAGGAAGGTAAATATATGGGGGAAGCTAAGGGAAAATAAAGGGTTAGTTTATTTAGGTTTGTTCATAGGGTCTGTATTGGTGCTGACTTTGCATCTTCTTCATGGCCATAAAACTCTCCCAGGAGATGGGATCTATGGCATTCTTCATTTCTCAGAAGTTTCTGCTTTTAATCAGATAATGGAATGTATAAGAAGGCTTTTTTCTGCATCTGTTGATTCTGATTTGCCTCTAGCTCAAACAATCTTTATATCAAAGTAACATATTTTGAGGTGACATATTTTGACCCCTTAGGTGATTAACCTAGATCATACAGCTAGTTAATGGTGTAGTGGGGGAAAAATAATTTTCTATCTTTCATAGCCAGAACTATAGGGGAAAGAAATATTAATACCTTTTCCTCTACCCTGAGTTCTTAATTGGAATGGACCCCTGTCACATAAGACAGATTAACAAGAGAAAAACAAATGAAAGTTTATTAAAATGTATACCTTATACATGGACGATATCCAGGGCAAAATAAGTACATCTTCCAGAGTAAATCTCGAAAAGGTAGGCTTTGACTTCAGGCTTAAATACCATTGTTTACTGAAAGGAGTAAAGAAGGATGTGGTTTTGAGGTGGTAATCAGGAAAAGTCAGTAAACAGGAGCAAGGTTTCTTATGCAGATTTATGTTCATGTTTTCTCTATTGATAAAAGTCCCTAGTGATTTAGTTATCCTTCTCTTCCTCGTAAAGAGAGGGAGACAAGCTTACAAATGGAGATTTCCTTTATAGCTATAAACTTCTCTTATAAAAGAGTAACTTCTGCTCTGCTTTCAAAGCTTCTGTGTCTGCTATTTCTCAAAATAATCAGCTCAAAATAATCTTTATGCAAAAGAGGTGTGTTTAGGGTGGCATATTCTGGTCTCCTACAGTCGTTTTTTGGGGTGGTGTGTCCTGAACCCCGTCAATAGAAAAGGTGCAAAAAACTATTCAGATTTTTAGATACTGGTTTAGTGATCTTTTAACTTGATTCCATACTTCCAATACCCTAATAAGGCACCAGTTGGAGTTTCACTGTGTTGCCCAGGCTGGCCTTGAACTCCAGAGCTCAAGCAATGCTCCAGCCTCAGCCTTCCTAGTAGCTGGGACTACAGGTGTGCACTACCACACCTGGTTAATTTTTTGATAGTAATAATTAGTGGTCAAAAAAAGTACCTGGGATAGATGAGATCTCTTACTTCTGACTTGTCTGCATTTTTTATTTGTGTTTCATGTATTTATATTTTAAAACTTTTATATTATAAAACATAGACTTAGAAAACTCCACGGTATGAAAGTTTGAAAGTTTAATCATTATTGGGCAATTACCCCTATAACTGCCACCGAGGTCATGAAATAGAATTTATAAGCCTCTCTATGAGCCCTGTACCAATCACAACTCCCCTTTTCCCCCCAAAAGTAAGTACTATTCTAACTTCCAGTATAACAACTTCCTTACATTTCTTTATGCTTTTATTACCTAAGTGTTCATTCACAGACACGTAATTTAGTCTTGTCTGTGTTTTAAAATCTTCTAAATCTCTGTCTTAGTTTACACTGCTATAAAAAGAAAATCCATAGCCTGGGTGACTTTGTGTGGAAGGAAAAATTCTTCCTTCTACCCCTTCTAGGTTCTGTAGCTAATCTAATAATTAAATGGACCTAAAACAGATTATTAACAGGAGAAAAAATCATTTTAATTACATTCATATGAACAAGAGTCCCACAAAAATATGAGACTTAAGGATGCAGCCAGGTGATTGAGACAAATATCATCCTGAGCTACAGAAGGGAATAGGAGTTCTGAGCTTCTGGGGGAGGATGGTGGAGGCAAATTATGGTAAGAGGAGAGGTGGAAAGATATGGTGAGTAAAGCTTGCCTTGTTATGCACATGAGTCTCTCAAGTAATAAATGTTGTCTTGGAGTATTGTCTTCCTCCAAAGGATACCTTTACTAATGGTAATTTCCTTTATACATATAAATTTTCTTTGTAAATGGGAAAAGTTATACATTTTTTTAGGAAGTTAAAGGGGAAGTGAAGAGCTTTTACTGAGTTGGCCAGGGTTCTCAATTTCCTTTAGCTCAAAATAATCAATATGTCAAAATGGCCTATTTTGGGATTGCATGTTGTGAATCCCTTTAACTTAACAAACTTTTCACAGTTCTGGAGGCTAAAAGATCCAAGATTAAGGTGCCAACATACTTAATGTCTGGTGAGGGCTCCCTTCCTGCTTTGCAGATGGCCACTTTCTTACTGTATCCTCACATGGAGAGAGAGAAAGAAAAAGAGAGAGAGAGAGAGAGATTTGTTTTTCTTATTATAAGGGCACTGATCCTATCCTGGAGGCTCTACCCTCAGGACTTTATCTAAACCTAATTTACCTCCCAAAGGTCTCACCTCCAAATACCATCACACTAGGGGGAGGGGAGGGTGTAAGGCTTCAACATTTGAATTTTGGGGGCACATATTCAATCCATTTTATTGTCTCTTACAATCCACAGTTTTCCCTCCCATACTTTTCTTTTCCTTTAAATTTATGCCTTGAAAAAGCTGAGCTTTTTTTCCGTAGAATCTCCCACAGTTTGAGTTTTTCTGATTACAAATTCACAGTGGTGTAGTTTAACATATTCTTCTATCCACATCCCCCTTTTTTTTCTTTTTGGAAATTGACAGGTTGATCAGAAATTTGATCCTTTTGTCAAGGCTTTAGGTGGTATCATGTTCTTATATCAAGAGCCACCTAGGCTGGGTGCGGTGGCTCATGCCTGTAATCCTAGCACTCTGGGAGACTGAGGTGGGAGGATCGCTTGAGCTCAGGAGTTTGAGACCAGCCTGAGCAAGAGCAAGACCCCGTCTCTACTAAAAACGGAAAGAAATTAGCCAAACAACTAAAAATAGAAAAAATTAGCTGGGTATGGTGGCACATGCCTGTAGTCCCAGCTACCTCAGAGGCTGAGGCAGGAGGATCCCTGGAGCCCAGGAGTTTGAGGTTGCTGTGAGCTAGGCTGATGCCACGGCACTCTAGCCCAGGCAAGAGAGTGAGACTCTGTCTCAAAAAAAAAAAAAGAAAAAAAAGAGCAACCTGAAGTGTGGGTTTTTGTTCCAGATGGTAGCAGCCATTGATGCTTAATGGCTAAATCAATTGATTAATTGGGGTGGCAAAATAGTGATATTCTAATTCTGTCAATTCTTTTTCATGTTAGCTGGAATATTTTTAGGAAGAGACACTTATTATCATCTTCAGTGGTATAATTCATATATGAAAAGCAGGATATATTTTAAAAATTTTTTCCCTTTATTTACCAGCTTTCAACATGGATTTCTTACTGTCCAAGGGTAACTAATTTTGAAAATTATTATTACATATTCGTGGTTTTAAATAATGACTTTCAATTCATTGCAATAGATATCTTTATTAAAGCTCAGATTAAATCATCTTCGTCAATAATAGCTTTTTCAAGTTGACACCTGAGTCTTTTTGACTCACTCATAGTTTTTTTAAAAAATATTGTTTTAACTTTTTAAATGAAAAATTTCAAACATACACAAAAGTAGAAAGAAGAGTATAATAAACTATTACCCAACATCCAGTTTCAAGAATTAACACATTGCCAATCTTGTTTCTTCTATCCTACATATGCCTTATTATTTGTAGAGCTTTCATGAAACATTGTTTATGTGCCATAAAATCCATCCATTTCAAGTGTATAATTCAATTATTTTAGTAAATTTATACAATTTTGCCACCATTACCAGAGTCCAGTCGTAGAACATTTCCATTACCCCAAAATGTTGTCTCCTCAAATCTTCTCCTTCATTCCCAAATCCAGGCAACTATTGATCTGATCAGTTAATTTAGTTACTTGAGAGCTGTTAATTTTCCTACTGCTTCCCAGCTGAAAGTTCTGGATTTCCCTTAACACTCATTCTGGGAATTGTTTTACTTTTTCTTTCTGTGCTAAATCTCTTGTTTCCTAGATCTCATATATTCCTCTTTCTTGGTTTATACCCTCTGTTTGAGGGGCACCTCTTTCAACAGATTCCTTAGAATAGACACAAGGGTGCATTATAACTACATGACGACATTTTTGAGGTCTTTCATTTCTCATGAAATGTCACAGTTTTTGATAGCTAACAAAGCACTGAATTCTACACTGGAAGTAATTCTTCCACAGTTGGAAAACTTCTAGTATTGCTGTTAAGTCTAATGCCAGCCTGATCTTTGACCATCTTTAATTCTCCCCCCCTTCTCTCTTTCCTCTCCCCTTTGCTCTCTACTCTTCCCTCAGCTTCCCCTCCTTTTCCTTGATTCTTGGAAGCTTCTAGACCCTAGACCTCTTTAAAGATCCTGTACCTAGGCATGGGTTGTTTTCATTCTGAAGGAGCTCAGGAAATTTCATCCCAAAATATGACTTTTTGGTATAAAGAGTATTTTGAATTAAAGGTCCTTAGAGATCAACAGGCTTGGAAGGGGTTCCCTCTTTCTTCATATAAAAAACCAGACCCATCAAAATAAACAATCAGCTTCCTTTCCCCTCTCTGTTATTTCAATATATTGCAGGAAAGAAGATCAAGAATACAACCAGACCTGGCCCAAATCATTTTAAATATAATACCTGTATCTCAGGTTAATTTAATTTCCAATGAGAATCATTTATAAGTCAGTCTGTTTCCCCCATCCACTCATTCTCTCAAGTATCTATTCATCCTACTTAGTAGCCATTTATTGCCTCAAAACAGAATTACCTGTATTACTCATCTCCCCTTCTCCTCTAAAATGAGGGCATATAAATTTCTGGACCCCATTGGGTTATTGAGTAATGACTCTGTGATTCTCCCCATGCCCACGGTAAATAAAAATGTGGTTTTCTCTTATTTTTTTAAACCATATTTATATTTAATTAAATAATAAAATTTAATTTATAAAATCTAATCTGGGCTGGGCGCAGTGGCTCACACCTGTAATCCAAGCACTCTGGGAGGCCGAGGCGGGTAGATCGCTCAAGGTCAGGAGTTCGAAACCAGCCTGAGCAAGAGCGAGACCCCGTCTCTACTAAAAATAGAAATAAATTGATTGGCCAACAAAAATATATAGAAAAAATTAGCCGGGCATGGTGGCGCATGCCTGTAGTCCCAGCTACCCAGGAGGCTGAGGCAGGAGGATCGCCTGAGCCCAGGAGTTTGAGGTTGCTGTTGGCTAGGCTGATGCCATGGCACTCACTCTAGCCCCGGCAACAAAGTGAGACTCTGTCTCAAAAAAAAAAAAAATCTAATCTGGTTAAAAAATCACAACCAAATTTATGTAAGTGTATATAAAATTATAATGTCATATTATATATTAGTTTATTATTATGTATAAATTATATGTAGTTATATAAAAATTATGTTATTTATATATACGTATATATTTTTATTTTATTTTTATTTCAGGATATTATGAGGGTACATTTTGGTTACATTTTATGTCTTTGCCTCACCCAAGCGAGGATTAGAGGCCCTTCCCCTTTACAATGCTGTGTCCATTAGCTATGAGTTTACTGCCCCCGAAACCCCTAATCCCTAGAGAATATTACTACCACGTGAGTCTTTCTCTTATTAATCTGCCTTATTGTGAGTGAATTGATCTTCCAACGAACCTTCCAGGGCAAAGGGGAAGTTTCCCCTCACCCCTACAATTCATTGTGCTATGTCCTCATGGAACCCTCTCAATCTTCCTGGAATTTTTTTTTTATATTATTTATTTGGAAATATGTGAACTTAAATAAAATCTTAAGTTCTCTAGCTGAATGAATGGACTCCCTCTTGGCCAAGGGGACTCCAAAAAACCTTAAAGCTGAGTTGTTGTCCATGAGAAAGGAGGTCATGCCTCCTCCCTTCTTAGAGATATACTTTCTAACAATAAGATGCTAAATCATTAACAGGCCTAAGGGCATACAAAACAATGCATAAGCCACACCTGTTGGCCATCAATTTACTTAACAGATCACTTGAATTTCAGTAAAGGTCTGGTGGCTTGTCTCTGATTAACAGACATCCTTAAGTTAAAACACTCCAAGCCTTTAGACAAAGCTTCATTTCTTTAACCAATTACAAATCAAGGAATCTTTAAACCTACCTATTACCTGTTAACTGCCTCCCCCCCCCCCATGAATGTATAAAATCATAGTATAACCCAGCTGCTGCTGGCACATTTCACATTTTCTCAGGATCTCTTGAGGCCATGTGCTTCAGTTCAGTACAGAGCTTGGGTCTTTTTCCATTAACAAACGTATTACTCTCCATTTTTATAGTTAACTTGGTTTGGCAGTTTTGCGATTGTTTGAGTTCCCCCAGAAGGAAACACTCAAATCCTATGACAAAAATTCAAATACTTTTTTTTTTTAAAGACACATTTATTCAGTGTCATGATCAGACCATTACATTTAGCAATCAACAGCATGGGTGCAAAAAAAAAATCTACATTAAAATCCTTTGTTGGAATGCTTTACACTTTCCACAGAACAGAAACTAAAATAACCTGTTAAACAATTAGTCACAAATACAGTCCTCAAGTTTTTGCCCTTACACATGAGTATTGTCTAAAACATGTCTTCTTTGTAGTAGCGAGGTCCTGCCACCACTGTGCTTGGCTGAGTTCACGAATCTGTTGTAACCTGTAGCTTCCCTGTCACTTCTCTGGCTCTCCTTTCCTGCTAAGCTTTGTTTCCTGGGAATAATTAAAACCTTCTGTCACTGCCGTAACTACTGCTGCTACTGGAACCACCATAGCCACCTTGGTTTCGTGGTTTGGCAAAGTATTGGCCTCCACCACCACAGGGGCCAGAGCTTCTGCCTCCAAAATTTCCTCCCTTCATGGATTGAAAATTTGAAGACTGATTGCTGTAATTGCCAAAAATCATTGTAGCTTCCACCACCTCCACAACTGCTTCCATCATTACCAAATCTAATGTACTCATCCCCACTGCCACCATATCCACCACCACCACAGCTGCCACCAAAGCCACCTCAACCACTGAAGTTTCCTCCCCAGCTAAAGTTGTCATTCCCACCAAAACCACCTCCATGACTGCGGCCAAAGTTTCCAGAACCACTTCGACCTCTTTGGCTGGATGAAGCATTAGCCATCTCTTGCTTTGACAGGGCTTTCCTTCCTTCACAGTTGTGGCCATTCACAGTATGGCATTTCTGAATGACAATCTTATCAACAGAGTCATGGTCATCAAAGGTTACAAAAGCTCCTCTTCTTGCCACTGCCTCTGTCAGTCATGATTTCAATCACTTCAATATTCTCATACTGTTCAAAATAGTCTCTTAGGCGATGTTCTTCAGTATCTTCTTTAATGCCACCAACAAAGATCTTTTTCACAGTTAAGTGGGCACCTGGTCTTTGAGAATCTTCTCTGGAGACAGCTCTCTGGTTCCACAACTCTTCCATCCACTTTGTGTGGCCATGCATTCATTGCTGCATCCACGGCCTCCACAGTGGCATACGTGACAAACCCAAAGCCCCTGGAGCGCTTGGTGTTTGGATCT